>JBBPBS010001102.1:10314491-10348604 GCA_037974835.1 Cicer judaicum | reverse complement strand
AAAATCAATTTTAGAATATTTTAAACTTTTATTGATAAAATTTATTTTTAATTATAAATGTCCTTTTATATTTTTAAACTAATTAAACTGATAATTTTAATAAACCTTTTACATAACTTAACAACTCCCAAACGTATTAGTCTTATTATTTTGGTTTTACGTTCTTACTAAAATTAAAATTACTTTCTATGTAAAGAAAGACTAATGTAACTTTCTTAATATTAAAGAGACTAAACCAAAAAAGTTTTATTTTATAAAGCAACTTTATTATATTGATGTGTGTATTTGTACCCGTCTAAGTGTCAGTTTTTTAGATAAATAAAATAATATAATTATTACTAAAATTTTACACAATCATAAAATTTTGAATTTGAACTCACACCATAGTTTAATAATATGAATATTCGTCTGACGAATTAAAAGTTAAAAACCGCGTACATATGTCTTTCAATAACAAGAAGACATAATTTTTTATTTTATTTTCAATGATGGTGCCTTTTTATTTTCAATGTTGTTAAAGAACAAGAAATGTTCAAAATATATTTACTTGTACATGTACTAATGGATAAAGTGCTTAATGGGGCTATGAAAAAAAAAACAGAAAGCAATGTACAGGTGGATATTGGAACCTGCAGAACGTTATGCTGTGTTGGCAAATGTAGCCATTAGAAATGCTAACAAAGACTACCATGTGATTGTGGAAATTGCATGTGTCCTTCATCCCGATGAGCTTTTATCTGTGAGACGTGCTTACCATAATCGATACAAACATTCATTGGAAGAAGATGTTGCTGCATATACCAATGGCCATCTTCGCCAGGTATGTCACATTTTATTGACAAAAATCTAAGCACTCTCACATACTATGTCATGGTTTGACCCTTTGGTGGTTTGTTTTGGCAGCTTTTGGTTGGATTGGTGACCTCATTGAGATATGATGGTGTTGAAATCAATCCAAGCTTGGCAAAATTTGAAGCTAATATTCTTCATGAGGCTATCAAAGACAATAAAGGTAACCTTGAAGAGGTTATTAGGATTCTTAGTACAAGGAGCAAGACTCAACTTCTTGCAACTTTCAATAGCTACAGAGATGTTCATAGCATTTCCATTACCAAGGTAACAAAAATAGGAAAACCTATTAGAGTCATGATTTATATTATAGTTCATAATGTTTATTTGATTATAATGTTTACAGTCAAATAAGTTTTTAGTCTATGTAAAATTCTAAATTTTATAATTTTATAATTTTATATTTGTTGTTCTTTTATGTTTTTTTAGAAACTCTTGAATGAAGTATCTGATGACTTTCTTAAGGCTGTTCATGTTGCCATTCGTTGCCTTAATGACCACAAGAAGTACTATGAAAAGGTAACACTAATTGTAGTTGCATGAGTTGCGTTTGTTCACATTTTATCATAATATTAACGAAATTGCAAGTGCAATTGCAATTTAAAAAAAAATTAAGTTATGACATTGTATTGATAGATTAATTGATTCAATCACCTTTAATTTCCCTTCGTGTAGGTTCTGCGTAATGCAATTAAAAGGATTGGAACCGATGAGGATGGATTAACTCGAGTGGTGGTCACAAGGGCTGAGAAGGATTTGAAGGACATTAAAGAATTGTATTACAAGAGAAATAGTGTTCACATTGAAGATGCAGTGGCCAAAGAAATCTCAGGAAATTACAAGAGATTCCTCCTTACTCTTTTGGGAAAAGAACATTAAAAGTATCTGTTATAAGATTATCACTTAAATTGTTTTGCTTTCTTTTTAAATTTGGACATGTTAGGATAATAATATTATAGGACTTGTCTTTCCCTTTTGTTGTCATTTCATAGTTTTAGTGTGTGTCTGTATGGATTGTCAAAATAAGTCTCAATGAACATATCACACCTAATTTTAGTGGAAGTTATAGTTTAGATTGTGTTAGGAATTGTCTTGAAACAACATTTAAACGTGTTTCAATTTAAAAGTTACTGCTCGTAGCTTCAATATTATTATGTATTTATTTGTTTTTAACGTTGGTCTAAACACATAGTTGAATTTTAAAACAGATGTTCATTTAGTTCGACTATTATGTTTTTAAAGTATTTCTAGTATACCTTATTTGTTTTATTGTTTTTAGTAAAAGAAATAGTAAATACTATCAGAAATTTACACCCAACTCGAATGTTTCCGGTTCGAATTCGAGATACGATGTCGAACTTAACAATTTCGGTATTTATCAATTGAAGTAAACCTTAATAATATCTTATTTGTTATCATAAATAAACAAAATAAATATGAGATGTAATGCTATTATTTCGATTTAAGGGAAAGAGTACTCAATCCTGTTGAATACTATTGCCAAATAAATATGTAACTTAGAACAATAGAAAATACCCCCTTAATTTAATTGATAAATAAAAATCCTCTTAATTTGTTTCTGAAAACAAATGGTACAACAACTTTATTCAATCACATATTTTTATATTTTATGTTTTGTGACAATAATAATACAACTGAAGCATAATAAAGCAGAAGCATCAACCAATACAAATTTGAATTGATAAACAATACAAGGGACATAAAATTAAAAACCAAATTTCATCTTTCAAGAGATTAATACCAAAGCTTTGGTATTAGCCTCTAATTAATTTCACCAATTAGTCTCCTCTAGCAATCAAGGTTAACAAGAAATCCTTGTAGTTCCCTTTAGCAGTCTCTTCAATTTTCTGTTGCAATGAAACTCCATACAAATTATTATACTCACCCTTTATCTCCTTCATATCAATGTCAGCTCTAGTAACAATCACACGAGTAAGTGATTTTTTAATATTCTTATCCACATCAATTTTCAAAGCTGCATCCAAAACCTATAGACAAAAAAAATATATGGATTATAAATATAATTATTTTATTATACAAAAAGAGAAGAAATAAAAAAAATAGCAACCACTTTAAGAGGTTGGATTGTTATCTTACCTTACTGAAATATACTTGTGGGGTACAAAGGCATTCCACAGTTTCTTTAAATCTTAAGTCATTAAGATCCTAGCAAAAGGAAATGAAATTTTAATTAGAAATAGAATCACATAAATATTCATACCTAATGTTTAGCACAGAGAAGATCCAAAACTTAAGGTAGAAAGGAATTACATGATGATTATAGGAGTATAGTCTCCAAATAAATTGAAATTACGGAACATTATTGAATGTTTTCTGTTAGCAATTTTGTGGACTAAACTAATTAATATAAGGCACGTTTAAGGACTAAACTGACAAACAAAATACAAAATCAAAAATATTTTTGTAATTTTGATATATTCAAAGATTATAATGACAATGTCTCGTAATTTATAAACCAAAATGTTTGTTTGTTGTATGATTTATAGTACAGAAGTGTTTTATGACATCATAGTGCATGCATACCTCTTCAAGGTTCTTGCCAGATATCTCTTTATAGTGTTTGTGAACTTGTTGAAGATGTGCCTTGCTTCTTGTTGCCAATATCCTTATTACTTCATCATCCTCAACAATTGGTTTCTTATGAACATTCTTAATGGCATTGGAAAGTGTTTTGGCCTCTGATTTTGCAGTGTCATCTTTAACCTTTGATCCTTCATATCTATAGGCACTCACAAGTGCAACCAATAGCTGTTTCCAAAAGCAATAGGTGTTAGTTCTATATTTCAAATATGAAATAACAAAGTGATCTCATGCTCGTACCTATATAAAATATACTAATTCATCTAAGACTTAGTTTATGTTTAGGTCATTTAAAATTTTACTTTCTCGATTTAGTCATTTAAGTTACTTCATGTTTATATCATTAGTCATTTGTCTCACTGTAAGTAATGATTAGTGCAATTGAAATCATCTTATCGTTAGAAATCTTACTAAATATTGCAACAATTAATCCCTTGTACTAATCCTTTAAAAAACAATCATTAAACTTTATAAATAGTTTTTTTTTTCTACAATCAATTAGATACGTATATAACTTTTAATTTATGGATACAAAAGTGGTAAAATGATATATTTTAATGACGTTGTATATAATTTGAAGATGTTGAATTATGTAAATGAATTAATTATATATATATATATATATATTATTAACTAAATTATAAAAATAAATAATTTATAAAATTGAAAATGAAATTTTTGAAGATTTTTTTGCAATATTATACATATTGATTATTAAGCATCATCAAATAATATATCACGTAATTGAAAATATGTTCCGTTAACTTTTTTAGCCGAAAATTTTAATAGACGACTAAATTGAGAAATTGTAAATTAAATAAACCAATTATGTAAGTGGCTAAAAATACGAAAATTAAAATTACAATTACATATTATTTTTGTTATAGGGAAAAAGTGAACCAAATAAAACCATTTTAAAAAAGGTTTGCAATTGCAATATGACATATAACATGAAAGTTTTTTATGTTACTATGACAACATCACAGTTACAATTAAAACCATATTAGTTAAATTTAAAAAACAAAAACATAATTTTTTTCTGTATCGGTTATATTGTAAAACTTAATGTACCTTTCTGTCAATGCCATGGATGTGAGAGGCAACATCTTCTTCAATGGAATGATCAAAGAGGGAATGGTATGCCTTCCTAGCACCCAAAAGCTCCTCTGAAGATCTAGTGCATGCAATCTCAATTAGTATTCCATATGAACTTGGTCCTTTCTTTAGGGCCTCTTTAGCTAAACGGGCATCTCTTTCCCAAGGGTGCATGGACCAAAGCACCACTGCATTCTGATTACATAATGAACAAAAAATTGTAAACAAATATGGGACCACAAAACAAAATATAATTTTCCAACAGGTTGTTCCTTTTATTTTATTATTAGCTATTTTTTTCTTTTCAATTTTACATTTTATAGAAGAAAAAAATTTGTTTGCACTTTAATCCTTCTTAATTTAATTCAATAATCAATTATTTTTTTCACATATCTATATTTTTATATAAAAAAAAATATACTAATTTGGTGTAGCATTTTTTTGTTCCAATTTTTATTTTTTATATTTAAATATTTTACAATTTTATCTTTTATACCAATCTAATAACTTAATTTTTAAAATAATTAAATTTCTTTTCTAATTTCTATTATTTTAATCAATAAAAGAGAAAAACGTACACATGAGTGTCTGCATTAACACTTACAAATTTCAAAATTAATTAATTAATACAATTTTGTGATATTTATAACAAAATTTGATATTTAACTAAATAATATCAATATTTATATTGAATTAAAATCAATTCAATTTTTAGATCATTTCAACGGATTTTATCTAATAGTCTAGTTACTAATGATATAGGAGACTATTAATTTATATATTATTCATTGGAAGACGAACGCATCTCGTCTAATTTGATTAAATGCAGTTTGAATTAGACTGGTCGATTCATTTTATTTTTATCAAAGTATAAAGTTATATTAATATCATGTAAAATAACATACTATTATTTGGTAAAAAAAATATTATTATAATCTAAACATAACAATAACATACCAAAAATTATAATCACCAAGTATTAATTATGTTAAAAACCTATGAAATGTTAAAAGTTATATATTATTCATTGGAAGACGAACGCATCTCATCTAATTTGATTAAATGCAGTTTGAATTAGACTGGTCGATTCATTTTATTTTTATCAAAGTATAAAGTTATATTAATATCATGTAAAATAACATACTATTATTTGGTAAAAAAAATATTATTATAATCTAAACATAACAATAACATACCAAAAATTATAATCACCAAGTATTAATTATGTTAAAAACCTATGAAATGTTAAAAGTTAGATTATATTAAACTAATAGATATTATTGAAAAAACCAACAAATAATATATGGATCTAGTATCTCATATTAATAATTAAAGAAATAACTATTTGAGTTTTATTTTTAAAAACATACATGTGATTGTATTCTGTTTTATCCTGTAGCAAAACATAAGAATTCAAAATTTCATTCTAACCGTGCAGTTTACACCAAATGGCATCAAAAAATATTTAATATAATTTTTTTTAATTTAATTGAAGTTTTAGTTCTTTTATTTTTATTAATTTATGGATTCAGTCATTCTATTTTAAAATTTGACAGTTTTATTATATCTTTTTGATTTTTAATTATAAAATAATGATGTGATATGATTAAAATAATCTGATTTATTATACAATAATGTAGAATGATTAATACTCATGAAATTACAATTAAACTCTATAAAAAAATTATCTTTTGAGTTTGAAAATTTTTAATTTTATAATTTAATTAATAATATATGAATAATTAATGTATCTATATGAGTTATATATCATGAAATCGTATGTCATATTATTTAAAATATGTTAAATCATTATTTTTTATTCAAAAATTTATTAAGGGAAGAACCATAAATTAGGAGATCAATTTCGCAATTGATTATAATAGATAAACTAAATCTGCAGTTAAATCATTATCCTTTTTAGTTTTTAATTTTTAATTATTTTTTTGAAAATTTAGAAAATAAAAAAAAAAATTATTAAAAGATAATATTGATGGTCATTTCATAATTGTCTTATATGAAATTGCAACCTTGTTCATCGAAATTATTAATGGTGAATAAATATTTTTGTGAGAATGATTTTTTGGACAAATAATTACTGTTGCAATTTAATATTTTTTGTTGAATAATATAAGATAAAACTTTATGCACAGTTATTTAATCCGGTTCGATCAAGATATCATTTTATTATGTTATTTCTTAAAAGATCTCAACAAATATCTACACAATGAGATCAAACTAAGTGACTAAAAAATTTACATTGTCATAACATGTTCTTTATTATTTTCAAATAATATTGTTTACCATAACCAAATTGAAAAAACAAATTACTTAAATAATTATATAAAATAAGTAAATTATTTATAATAATTTTTTTGACGTAAAATTATTTATATTATTTAAATAAAACTCTTTATATATTCGTGTAGATCGATCCTTGTAAGCTTACATCCTCCATATATATATAAATATAACCCAAATAAAAAATTTCAAATGAAATTACAAGAAGAAGAAAAAAACTTGATCATATGACCGGGAAATCAATCTCTACATTAAAAACATAAAAAATACAAAAGGAAAAAAGAAAAAGGAAAAAGGAAAAATTTACCTTAAAACGCACAAACTCATGTTTGAGAAGACGAACACAATGATCATTCCACCTCTGAAATTTGCGTTCATGATCCTCAACGAAGAAATGTGGTGTATTCTTCCTATACAATTCTCTCTCCAAAGGATTCCATTTTCCCAATATTGTTATCAATGATTTCTCATCCACCCCATGTCCTGAAAATTACATCAATTATCATCATCATCATGCATATTGAAAAATAAAATATGCAATTAATAATTTTTTTTTTTAATTTAAGGGTTAAAAATAATTTAACATATGGTACACGTTAAATGAAGTAGAAAAGAAATGGAGAACCTGAAAAAGCATGGGTTATAGCTTCTAACTCTTGATTGAATGCCATATTTTGTAATGCTACCTTGTTTGAAACTTTGAAAGAGTTGAGACAATATTGTAACTATTAAATAGGATTGATAGGGGACAGTTATGATGTTCTGTTCAACTCAAAAGTGTGATTCATTTTATAGGCCTACAAGGTTATTGTCGTCATTTTATGTGTAATAATGAAAATAATTGAAAGAAGTTTATGACTTATGTAATTATATATGGAGGCGTTTAAATGACTTATTCATCCCTATTTCATAACAATTTCTTAACTTAAATTTGTATCTCATAACTAATTGATTAATAGAATATTCGCGCAAAAAAACAAAATTACGTTTAAGATTTTACATCTCTCAGAAAAAATTAAATTCATTAACAATAATACGAGAAAAAAAGAACCTAATATAACTATATATAGTTAAAACGTAATTTTATAAGAATTACGAATCTATATCTTGCAAACATAAATAATTATCAACTTACAATGTAGTTAGTTTTTCTTTTACAAAGTTCTTTTCACATTTTTGAAAAAGTTTTTGTCATAGACCAATGACTATGTACTAATAATTTAAACTAATTTTACACTATAAGCTAATATGCGTTATAGATTATATAAAATTATATTATATGTTTGTTACTGTCATCAATTATTAATCATAAAATCGATTATTTATGTTAATTGACTATTAAAAATTATTTATATTGTCAGTAAATATCTATATATATAACTGTTATTTTATTATATATTTTTCTAATATATTTCAAGAAAGGAACGTGGCAAAATCTGGTTGAAATATTCGATGACAACGTAGATGCATATTCTGTAGACACACTAAGATATTAGAACATGACAACTATCCCAGTCGTTATTTGGAAACTACATAATATATTATTATCGCAAGGTAACAACAAATTACATTATTTCAAATATAATAAAAGCCGACAAATGAAATTGAAAACTCTATTTAATTTGTGATGGTTTTATCATCAAGGAAACTGCTCATATTTAAGATAAAATTATAACTTAAATATAAACTTCAGTTATAAAGGCTGATTAAAAAGTATGTAGAAAATATATAGTGAAACACTGCAATAATTCTTTCATTAAATTTTTTTTATAAGTAAAATATTATTAATAAGAGTAAAGTGGGTACTCTAATTATTACAAATCATAATTATAAATTATTAAAAATTTGACTTTAATTATCAATACTTTTAAAATTTTACATAGAGTGATTGTAATATGTCGATAATATAAAATATTTTATATTAAATATATATTAATTAAAAGTCTAATTTACGGACATATATCGATGATCCATATATTACAACAATTTATGTTTATTATTTTTAAAGTAATTATTATATAAATCAAATATTTTTAAATATTAAATTGTTATGATTAACTGTCATTTACACTAACTTTATACATAAATTAATTCCATCAATAAATCTATTAATTATTTTATCATAAGTTATATATGCATTGTTTGTGCCGTTGCAGTCATGCCCCTCATTTATGTGTTTGTACAACTAAGACCACAGGTTGTTTCAATTTATAATATGACCTCTTATAAAAAGTTGTTTTACATACAGCATCGTTGAAAATAACGTGGAAAAATATACCTAATTATAAATAATTGCACGTCTCTTTTACTTTGGTTTTTGGTGTATAAATGTTTAATAATGTCACTAATTATAAAATTATGTCTTTTGATTATTTTTACTATTTTAATACTAGACATCTCTGTTTCTTATGGAATTGCCAAAGTAGCTAACTTTAGCCTTTTACTTTTTCATGATCTTTTTCCTTTTATATTCTGTTCTATATATTCTTCTTAGGAAAAGTCACTCATTATACTTTAAAACCCCTAAAATAACAATAGAGAATATATAAACTAATAGTGTCCGATAGATCCCTAATAATTTTGTTTGAGGTTCTAAAGCAAAATTATAAATTAAAAAAATTATAATCGAAATGGTGGAATTCAGAGTGAAAATACATTTTAATTCTTAAAAAAAATTGTGCAACTCAATTTGATCAATGAGAAAATAAATTTAATTTTTAATAGGTGATAAAAAAAAATCAGAAAAAGAACAATTAAATCAACTATCTCAAGAAAAAGAACAATTAAGTCCAGAACAATAATTATAAAAAGGACAATTTGATCCTTGATAACAATTAAAAATAAATAAATTGGTTCCATTAATTAAAAGGTTCTTAAACAGTTCTTTTTTTTTAATAAATTGTCCTGTTTTATTCTTTTTTATTTTATTTTTAACATTCAAATAATGGTGGTCTCTATATATATATCATTTTAATTAGTTAGTAAACAACTGTTAAAGTTTTTTAGACACCATAAGAATCTGTTTTAGAGTTGTCAAATATGATTGATATTTAATTGAATAATGTTTGTTATTGAATGATTTTGTTTGAATATTAAAATAAAAAGCATAAAAAATAATAATTTATTAAAAAATAAATTAGTTAATAAATTTTTGTGTTGCAGAGACCAAATTCTTAAATTTAAGAATAATTACACATTGCTTAAAAATTAAGAAAACTAATAAGACACTCTAGCTCCTAATAAAATATATTAAGCTTTATTTTAAAGAACGTGTTATCCTTTCCATTCACGATATTTTTAATCTATTTATTTATCATGATAATTGACAATCTTTAAATTAGCATAAAGTGGAAGGGAACTTTGTCATAAATAAATAAATAAAGTAGAGGAGAACATTAATTTAATTTGCACCCAAAAAAAGAAAGAAGCGAACATTAGTTGACAGGTCATTCTAGAAGGTAGACATTAAATATTAAATACAATTGTGAAACATATGGTTTCAATTTTAAACATGTGTGGGGACTATAATGGATAAAATAGTTGGCAGGGTCAATACATTTGTATATCCATTGATATTTGATAGATGCAACAAACGACAAAGACAAACTAAAAAGGATAAATAATCAGACAACCAGTTGATATAGTTGCTATGCACAGTGGCAGTCTGGCAGATTTAAGACTCGGTTTCGATATAATATTAAATATTGATATAATAATTTCTTCTTAATATATCATTTATTTAAAATTCTAAATTTATCATTTTGACATTTTTACCCATTTCAATATAATTTTTTTTATATAATAGCGTAATCAAATTTTTAATTTATAATTTATGACAAATTAAACTTTTTTAGTATTTATAATTTAAAATTTGAAGAATTTACCATCAATATTAAATAATTAGTTATAATCATAATCTTTAAAGACTGAAAAATAAAAAGCTGAAAAAAAGGGGAAAATAGAAAAGATGAGTTAAAATGAAATAATATACACGAATAAGAAAAACATATTCTTCTTTTTTTATCTAAACTTTATCTTAAATTTTTTTTAAAAAAATTCAATATCAATTAAAATTATAGCAAAATGAACTTTACTTATTATAGCATACAAACTCACAAGTGTAAATATAAATGACGATAGAAAAAAGAATTTCAAGTCTCTAATATTCTTGAGTAAAATCCACCAAACGAACTCGAGAATATAATTAAGTTTGCTTATAATTCGACGGATGATTGAATGATTAAAATCATGGATTCCAAACAAACAATTTGAAAAAATCGAATTTTAAATTTCAAAAAATCATCTTACAAACACTTCGAAAGTCTTCAATAAATAACATTTTAAATTTATAAAATATTTGTTCTAATGAAATTATCCCCCATCTTCCAAAGTGACTACATAATTTCAACAACTTTTCATGCAAATCATTCCACTTAAGAGACATGTCACTTTTAGACAACAACAACAACCTTCCGTAGTCCTTAAGTCTTGAGGTTTGTTTTTCTTTTTACTCTTAATCTCAATTAGTAAATAATCTATACATACCTATATTAATGTCGGAGTCTTGACTTTGAGGTTTGCTCTTGAGACCTATAACACTCGATTCACCTAGACTTGGGGTTAGAAAGAAAAGGTATCATCATGTATTACTATTCACTTGTAGACATAATATAGTACTACTATATTTTATAAAGTTATTTTAAAGTTTAAATCATTAAAAACATTTAATTTAAAAATTTAAATCTAAAAAAATCACTTCTTTAAATTAATTATAAAAAAAGGAACACATGCTTTAAACAAGTATTCTTTTAATTTTCTAATAACAATGTCATTTTTATAAAAAATGTTTTTAAGAATAGTAATTAAAAAAAAATTGCACTTTTTGTCCAAAAGAAAGTTAGTTATGGTTGAAAAAAATTTAATAAATAAAATTATGTAATTCTTGTAATCAAAACTAAATAATTCACATAGTTTAGCTAATTTTGTTAGTGGGTTGTATACATAAAGTATTGTTGAAGGTATTGGTTAATAAATTGAGAAAGATAATTGATCGTGTGATATCTGAGTCTCAATCTGCTTTTGCTCATCATAAATATAGATTATTGATGGTATACTGATTACTAATAAAGTGGTAGATAAGCCAAAAAAAAACCAAAAAAAAAGCTAATTGTGTTCAAAGTAGAGGTAATTCATGGAATAAAATATTGTGTTTGTAACTATATTGAACTATTTTTGTACACACTGTTGTTTTGGATAATTCTTTTTGACTTTTAAAAATAATAATAAAAAATAAGGATTATTTGTCCAATCGAAAGAGGAACGGGTTGTTAGTATACACATTTATAGTTGAGAGTGGGTGTACTACACAACACTTCATTTTTTTTTTATATATTAAATAGGCTCATTCACACCTCTATCTTCCTACCAATCATGTCTCAAATCTTAAAGATAATATTTAAGGGGAAACAACTCATATTTAGTAGTTTAAAATAGGATTTAGAATATTTTATTTTTCTCTCTCTTTTTTCTTCTCATGTTTGAAGAGAGAGACACACAAATAATTATATAAAATTAATTAAAATTATTGTTGTGTTCATTTCTTTTCTAACATGAAAGAGAAAATGAAAGAATCTAAATCTTTAAAATACTAGTGAAATTAAATTAATTTTATATTAATAAAATATTTTACAACTGTCTTCAATAAAATAACTTTTGTACCAAATTAAATAAAAAATATGATAGTTTAATTAAAAAATTCAATTATTTAATTGCATTGAAAAATTTAAATAAGACAAATATTTTTTTAATATTTTATAATTATCTTCTTTGTTTGGAAGTTAATATTTGGTGATAATGAAGGAGATGGCTGCCTCCATCACCTAGCTCTTCACTTCTTCTTCGTCGATCAAAGGGATAATATATGATCAATTCTTTTTTTTGAAATTACCAATTCAAGTTATTTCATTATTATTTTATTTAAATAAATTATATTTTACAACATATTTAGTTTTCTTTTGCATTTTATCAATAATTTTTTTGTCTGAATGTGATGTTATATTGTTCGTCTCGTTGTGGGATGTTGTTAATTTTTCCGTCTTGATGCAGTGTTCTCAAAAAGTAAAATATTCGTTTTATTGGTACTGATTTTTAATAAGGAATATAAAAAAACTATTACCAAATTTAATACTCTCAACTTTAGATATGACTTGTCAACGTGTGATTAAATTGATCATGTGAGAAACTATCTATAGTTAATAATCGATATAACCAAATACTAGTAAACATTATTTTTGGAGATGGATGAGATTAAATCTCGTTGATCTTGCATTATTTTTTATCATTAATCATACATCAAAAAATTTAATTTGACTGCAAAGATTAAAAATTTAATTTGATTATTTTTCATTAACTTTTTTGTCAACGTATTTTTGACCTTCTTAATTATTAGTGATCTTAAAATATAAATGAGAAATATCACACTTCATGACTATTTTGATTATACTATTTTTATTGTATCATTTGAATGAAACTAATTTTTCAATAAAAAAAAAAGTATTTTGACATAATATTTTAGTACATTGAATATATGCAGTATAATTAATTAATTAATTAATATACACGGGTTAAATGTGGCGATGAAATATTGAATCAAATAATAATTTAGTTCAAAACAAATATGTACTCTTTAAGATAATAGAAAGATTCTGTAAAAAAAATAAAATAATAGATGAATAAAATATAAACAGCTAATTAAGACTAACACAAAGAAGTTGGTCAACCCCAATCACAAATCATGTGCTACAGCTATCAGCTCATAGTTGTAAGGATAAGATTTCATGGTTAAAGGACCACACAAACTATTATTTTTTTATTTTAATTAATATATCCATATTTTCTTTTTTTTCTCTTAAGCATCTATATAGTCATGTGTAGCACCTCCTTTGATTCACATGTAATGTCAATGCATGCTACTATTAGATTCTAATATATTGTGAAAATGCTTCGTCATGCTTTTAAGAGATCACGACACCGCATTTTTTATTAAAATGTAAAGTCTTCAACATAAAAGTAAGAAATTATTTTAATATAACACAAAATGAAATAAAATTAAAAATTAAATCATCGTGAAACAGTTCAAATAAATTTGTATTTATCAATGTGAACATACACTATTATCTCACATCAGCTATAATATCTATAGAAAAATACTTTTTATTTAACTTTTTATATTATTGCAATTTTAATTTTATTAAATAACATAACGATCAATTCATTGGATGTTAATATTATTACTTTAGATGATGATAATGAATTTTGTTGTAGGTGATCACCTCAATAAGAGAAAAAAATGTTAATTATTTTCTATATTGATTCTCCAGTTTATTTCCCATAAAGCAAATTTATCTATATTAAGATATCTAACGACATAAACTAATCTAATTAAAACAATTTTTCAATGTTCTTTTTCTTTTTTATAAGTTCTTGAAAATATTTATCCTTTGTTACAGCAAAATGGAAGAGGACGATCTTCTAAGGTTTCCGTCAAGGATTTTGTCACCTTTATTGAAGGTTGGTAAAAACTAGCTATTATCTCATGTTTCTTGTTTTGATTCAAGACTTGATAATTCTCTCATGCTACAAATGGAAAGATTGATGGATCGACTGGAATTAATGCTACCAATAATAAAAATGGAATTAATTTTGGACAACATGTAATAATGCTTCTATTTTATCTCAATGTTTTTGAATTGCGGTCATAGTTAAAGTTGCATATCCATAAAAGATATTGAGATATTGCGATGCGAACTATGGTCTTTGCGGTGTGAATTAATCATAATATTGTATAAAGTTTATTCAAATTAATTGTATTATCATATAATATATAATATTAATTGAAAAATGAGAGAAGGTTAAAATCAGAAGGAGATAAAGTAATATTCAAAATCTATTCTGAAAAAAAAATGCTTTTAAACATTATGGATTTATAAATATGAAATTCATAATTATAACTTTGAAATTTCGTCACAGTCGTTCCGTATGTTATGTGTGATTTCATTTCATTGTTTTCAAACGAAGAATAACAATAATGGAGGCTAACGATACTGCTTTTCGTAACCATTCTCCTAGTCACGTTCTTGCTCGAGTTGAATTAGGTAATACTACCTTTGTCTTTATATATAAAATCCCATTGACTAAATAAATCTAATGATTTAAGAAAGTTGGATGTAATATTAAATTTATTGATAATTTAAATTATTTTACTAGTTTATCATTGAAGAAAAAAAGAATTAATTTATGATTTTATTGTAATATTTATTACATATTGCAGAAAAATATGTAACATAATTAAAGGTATGTTTGTAAAGAAATAATTAATGGTATGTAAAATAATTCGGAGTAAGTTTATAAAAATTGTAGACATATATGTAACATAATTAAAAGTAAGCTATATATTTAGGGACAAATGTAGTATTGAATCTTCATATTTTTTTGGTGTTGCACAATTAGTTGAAAAAAAAAATTTATATCAATGATGTTGGATATCCAATTAATTATGTTTCTCTTGGTGATGTTTGATATCCAATTAATTGTGTTTCTCTCGGTGATGTTTGATATCCAATTAATTGTGTTTGTTGATGGTTGCAATTAATATTTTTGCACAAGTTTTGCAAAATTATTGTAATATTTTTGCACAAGTTTTGCATAAACGATGCATCAAAGGGGAAACATTTGCCATTCAAATTATAAAAGTAGAATACAAATCTTATTTTTTTTTAGTGATATTCCTTTAAAATTGCAAAATTACATATGAAGTTGTCTTTTATTTGAAAACTAAATAGTCATTGGCACTTGATATCTCTAGGTAAAAGATATTATGAGTTTTTTTTTTTTTTTAAAGAAAGATCTTATTACTAATGAATGTTGGTTTAGTTGGTAATGAATTAGTTTATATAAGGTCGTGGGTTCAACTCTCGCCGATGTGAAGATCTATCTGGTGGAGGATATATAAATACATATGTCAATGCTCTTTAAAACTTGAGATCTACCTTGAGTGAACTCCAAACACTCATATTTGGTATTGGGTGCAGACATTAGGGTACGCAAACAATTAGAAACTATGCAATGATACGCATGAATGCTCTTACTTAGGGTACGCAAACAATTAGAAACTATGCAATGATACGCATGAATGCTCTTACTCAACTCTTCTACTTCATGGAGTACCATTTTAACTCTGAAAGTATTTGATTATGAAGTTTGATACTATATCAAATTAGTTCGGTCTTCATAGATCCCCAACTCTACCCGATACACATATATGTGACGGTCGAGGTAAACGTATGTTTTATGGTAGTTCTTGACATTTGGAGGCCTACCCTATAAGACATAATAATCTTGTCTTAAGACTCGACAATAGACCTCCATAATCAAGCTCGTTTAGTTGTACTTCTTTTAATCAATAGGTTTGTTAGACTCTCTCTATATGATGACAATGCACTTCACTAAGTCATATACCCTAACACATAGTTCCCTCCATCGTGATCACCATCTTTGGTGTGAGTCAGATTCACCACAATTCAATCTATTTTAATGTATGCATCACATAACTCAAATACAATACATGAACAATATTTATCAAAATCTAAATATATATTACAAGCAATATCAAGTGCACTTTATCAATTCAAATGTAGTTAATCATGATATTAGATTCAAATATTTCCAAGGTATACAAAACACCATATTTCTCAAGACGTCTCACATCATATAATCAAGACATGTAATACAACAATATATTTCGCATTTACATAGTCATGATATTATATTTAGTTAACACAATCACAAGACAAATACACAAATCATCACATATTTTTCAAGACAAAAAAATATAAGCTGTAAAATAAAATCACTTAGTACCTTATAAAGGTTTATAATCCATATTTTAATCCTACTAAAATTTCAAGTTATCATATTATAATTAATCAATATTTCTAAAAATAGTTACAGTTGTACGTAACAAGTCCAAATTAATCTTTGAGAAATATGAGTTTCTCATTCATCTCACATTATATTATACCCATGAATTCAAATATTATTTCACTCCTTACCTCAAATATACGCTTTCACATGACACTTAGAGCAAAAGGAATTTCAAAAACAACAACAATTTGAAAAAGCAAAATGAACGATTCTCAAATTCAGCTATAGGTTCACAGAGTTGATGACACATGATTGATAAATTATGCATAGCACAAAAATCAATGCTAAATAATTAATACAAATTTTAGGGGGGGAACAAAGTTGAAACTATGCAAAACAAAAATTCTAAAAAAAACTTCATTGACGCACTAGGGCGCTTAACATATAGTTTAACTAGAATGTTTCGACATGAAGATTTCAAAACGATGTCTATTTATCGAGACAACAAACATGCCGAAAGAAGACAACTATGTCAAGGGTGGAAATCCGTTAAACCAAATCAAATATGTATAAAACTATCACACTAAATCAAAGAAACATATGAAGAAAATTAATCGCAACATCAATAATATATATTAATAGGAAATTTGGGGTGTTACACTTGGAATTTAAAAAAATGCCTTCTTATGCAAATTCATAGGTCATACTCTAGAGAATTGTAAAACAAGAGATATAGTTTCTTTAAAGGGTTCATTTAAGCAAAGAATCAAATCGATCAAGGAGGTTCCAGTTGTTACAAACCATTCTTCATTTCAAAGTTTAAGACTTAACATACTAGTGATAAGAAACAAGTTTGTGAGGTTTTTAAAGAAAAGGGAAAATTTGTTGAGTTGATCAAAACTAGTAAGAGGAAGTTAATGTTACATAGTATGATATTAGTATGAGTATTATGATACTAATCCTCTTATAATTTTTATTCATAAAGATTCAAATGATGATCTTGACTATACAAATAAAGAGAGTATTGATTTAATGATGATTTTCCTAATAAAGGTTATTCGTAAAATCTTTGACAAAAATTGAGCTCCTCGTACTTACCCTAGAACAAGACTTTGCAATTAAATAATGATGCTATTAATGTCAATCTTTATAGTTGTATGATATTTTTAGATTAGATGTGAAATAAACGACAACTGCTATAAAATATTTAGCCAACAGAGATGGCATGATACAAATAGACAAATAGGGGTATATGAGTTGGGAAGGGTTGATGTAGGCCAAACCAGATATCCGAACCAATCAACTTCATTTAGATTTAATTTGTTGAGTTTTGAATTCGTGATTTTTACATCAAATCCAAACCAAATCAACATAATAATTACAAAGAGTGTGATTGGATTAGGTTCGCAAGTCATAAAGTTTTTTTTTTATTTAAAAAAATGTAGTTAAATTTAAATATTTGAATATATTATAAATTTTATTACAATATACCATTCAATAAAACTCAACAACTAAATTGTACCTATACATCAATAGTAGAAAAGTAATATAACAAAATGTATGTCATATCAATGCGATGGGTTTGTGAATAAAAAATTCTAAATTTGCTACTTGAACCAAATACATTGAATTTAAATGAGTTGGTTCGAATTAAATCTAAACTTGAATGAATTTGGTCAAAATTCAGGTTGGGTAGGTTTGAGTGACCAGATTCGTAGATTTACCCTTATTCTTAAAGATGGCTAGATATAAAAAGATGAGCATGATGTAAAATAGTTTACAAATATGCACATTATTGGTTTTCAAATTGTTACAGTGACAGAGGATGATCGAACCACATAGAGTTCACCAAACTCATGCTAGAAAAATTCTAAACTTAAATTTTGTTCATGACATGTGAATCTTGCGACCTTTTTTTTTTAATAAGGATAGTTATGAGGGTTTATGATTTAGGATGTCCAAGTATTTATAACACCCGCTCTAAGGTTGATTCTCATAATATTATTTAGTTTTCCTTTTGCTTTTTTTTTCCTTTTTCTTGAGTAAAACCTATTTCCCCTCATGTTCTTGTTTTTCTTTTTTTATTTAATCTACTTTTATCTTTAGAAAAAAATATTTGTAAGTCAATTTCTGTCACTTATAAAATTTATATTAAGAGATATATGTTCTTTAAGTGTTTTTGAAAGAGGAATCAAATCATTAAAACATTCATTGACATTGTTTTGACATAAGTTGTTTTGAATAATATTGCACCTCGTAGAATGTTTAGGATAGTATAAAAGCCTCTCATGTTTACTTTGAATATTAAAATACATCCTTAAAGTAACTGTTGAACATTAATTGGTAGAATTTTTTGAATTTTAATGGTATAAAATTATAAATAAATAATTAAATATTTTATTTTATTTAATATAATATATTAAAAATTAATAAAAATTATAGTAATATTATTTAATTACTTTCAATCCAACTTCAATCCTACCTTAATTCAATCTTTAAACCTTAATTCGTTGTCTATATCGATTCAATATCCTAATTGTTTTAAATACCTTGATTATTATAATTCAATGAGCAAATTGGAAACAATTAATGATTTATTTATAAATATAAACATATAGAAATTGTGGTGTACTTCTCCAATTCAGGAGAACTATCGTGCAAAACCGAAATTATATAAAACAAAAAGGACTATAATTGTAAAAGAGAGTTTCCTCATTTGAAATAAACCAGGGGCAAAAGAGTAAAAGAAGTAAAATGTTATAAAAATTTGTGTTTTTTAGCAAAGTCGTTGGATCCATCGAGGAGGGACAAAAAAACAGCTGAAAGAAACATGCAAAACAGTTTCTCTAAAGTTGAGATTTGTATTCACTGAAAAATTCATTTTCCGACACATCGAAATGGCTTCATTGAAACTTCCAGAGGTTGTTCCTTCTCCTACACAAGACACTGAACGTCTTAGAAAGGCTTTCCAAGGTTTCTCTCTCTCTCTCTCTCTCTTTCTCAAGGAACCTGTTTTATTGCTGAAGAAAGTTAAAAAACTGTTTTTTTTTTTTTTTTATTAATGGTTTTTTAGAATTTGGGCATCGAGAATATTGTTAAAAAACTGAAATTTTCTAGTTTTTAATTATTGGGTTTTTCACAAATGTTATTTTGTAATATGCATGTTTGTAATTTTTTAAGATTCTTTTTTTATCTTTCCAATGCAATGTTATAGCTAAGGGTAAATTTCAAGCAAAGATTTTTGCTTTTTTAGAACTTGTAGGAATTTTATTTATTGGAGTTATTGTTTATGCTTTTTGTAAATTTTTATTCTGTTTGTTCATGGTGATTTTATTATGAGTAATTGTTGGGTTAGATTGTTAATGTTGTTAATGATGGTTATTGGAAAATGGATGTAGGACTTGGAACAAATGAAAAGGAGTTAATTTTGGTATTAGGACACAGAAATGCTCAACAAAGGAAGGAAATTAAAGAAACTTATCAGAAGCTTTACAATGAATCACTCATTGATCATCTTCAATCTGAACTCTCTGGTGATTTTAGAGTATGTTATGTTATGCTTGATTCCATTGATTTGTCTTTCGCTCTTTTTTTTATTTTTATTTTTCTTATAATTTTGTTTTGTTTATAAGAAACAATTCTTAAATTTTGTACTTTTCTGGCATATTACAGTTACAACTGAAATCATGTCACTTTCAGTGATTGCTTGTGCTAATTTTAAATTGTAGTTTTTTTATTGGTACAAAATTGGTCCATCATTTTTATATAATTGTAGGTTGCCATCAAACTTTGATCCATCATGTGTCGTGTTATCTTCCTTGTATTTTAATTTTATTCTGATTTGATTTGAGTATTTCAAACTTGCTTTTTCTAATTAGTTGACTATTCTAAATTTCTTTATCAATAGAATTAAGCTAAAAATAAATTTGGCTATCAAGGTCCTAAAATAAATTTAACCATTCTGTAACCATTCTGTTACATAAATTTTAAGCTATGCAATGATTCTCTGGAATGGTAGATATCTTAGAAAATGGTAGATATCTGTAACCATTCTACCAAATCTACCAAATACAATATCGTGACTCAGATCAGTGATATTTTGTAACAGAATGCTATAATTCTCTGGACTTATGATCCTTCAGAAAGAGATGCAAAACTGGCGAAGGAAGCATTGAAGGTTAAGCGAAAGGGGATCAAACAGCTGCAGGTTCTGGTTGAAATTGCGTGTGCGTCGTCTCCTAATCATTTGATGGCTGTCAGACAGGCTTACTGTTCTCTTTTTGATTGCTCGCTTGAGGAGGACATTATCGCCTCAGTTTCTCAGCCCCTTACAAAGGTAAGTTTGTGAAGTTTCTCAGTCACATAGAACAGAAACTCTTAGATATGTTGTTGGATTTGGATTGCATATCGTCGAAATCCCATGCTTTCATGGAATCAGTATATCGGTGGTCGTTTGACCAAAGATTAGACTGTGCAGAAAACATACATATCTTGAAATGTTGGATAGTAACACAAAGTAAAACAAATGTGCTGAAATTTTAGTGCATCCTTTAACTTTTATTCTAAAATACCTAGCTTGAAATTAGAACCAACTTTGATTCAACGGTCTCCGTCTTATATGAAAATAGTTTGAATTTATTTTATTTTTGTTAATGAAATAGCTTATACATAAGCATTTATACGATATGTTCTTATGCTATAAGCGCTTAATTAAGTTGTTTATTCAAATAGTACTATTATCATACCTTAATCTACTTGAGATCCATGGACAACCTAATTTTACGTCAAAATGAACTGTCAGCACTAACGATTCTCTCCCATTACATTTTAACATCTAGTTTATTGTATGCCTTGAACTGTAAACATATGATGTGTGGTGTCATGCAGCTTTTAATAGGCCTAGTAAGCTCATACAGGCATGACAAAGTGACAGTCAATTTAGAGGTTGCAAAGTTAGAGGCAGAAAAACTACATGAAGCCGTCAACAATAAGAAATTTGACGATGATCACGTTGTTTGGATACTTAGCACCAGGAATGTTTTCCAGCTCCGGGAAACTTTTGCATGCTACAAGCAACTTTATGGTCATACATTTGAAGAGGTTTTTCTTAAAGATTTAAGTTCTTATTGAAGATTTTAATTTTAACGTCAACTAGTTATGTATTGCTTTTGTGGTCATTTAAACTAATTATTAAAATCATTAAAATTTGTATGTTTTTCTTTATAGGACATAAAAATTTGTGGTAAAGGTGATTTGGCATCTCTCTTAAATGTGGTAGTATGGTGCCTAGAGTGCCCTGAGAAACATTTTGCGAAGGTACTTGCTAATTTTCTTCTACTAAAGACAGATCTATATGTTATGCATACTAATTGTATAGATTACTCATATCTTGCATCGACAATTTAGCCTTTTTGCTTGAGATTCTTCGCAACACAAATAGGATTTCTTGCTACAAATAGAATTGCATATTCCAACACATACTTTACATTTTCTAAGATATCCTTTTGTCAAAGCAAGTTTTTCTTGCTAC
This sequence comes from Cicer judaicum, assembly GCA_037974835.1. Lineage (NCBI taxonomy): Eukaryota > Viridiplantae > Streptophyta > Magnoliopsida > Fabales > Fabaceae > Cicer > Cicer judaicum. The sequence goes on along the minus strand of JBBPBS010001102.1, from coordinate 10,326,289 downwards.
AAATAGAATTTCTTTTGAAGTCTCTCAAAATCTAAAAGAAACATCTACAAGAAACTTTTTCATTGGCAAGGCAATTATGATTATTTAGTATTGCATCGTTAAAGTATTTGATCCATAGAGATTCAACTAAGTTTTACGTTGGCTGTCGACTGCTTGACACAACAACCCTGTCCTTTTATCTGGACTTGAGACCAGCTATCCGTAGAAAAAACTAACCTAGGTGGGATTAAGATCAGATGGATGGTAGTCAAGCAGATAAAGGTAGAAGAAGACCTAGAAAAACTATAAGAGAAACTATCAGCTAAGACCTAGAGATTAATGAGCTGAATAGAGATATGTTTTATGATAGACTGCTATGGTGTCGTTTGATCCATGTAGCTTACCCTAGTTAGTTGCATAAAGCTTGGTTGTTGTTGTGCGCCATTAAAGTACGGTTCGTTTGACCTTCTAATGATAATTTCGTTAAGGTAGCTCTCCAATATCAAATTTTGGCATCAATGTGGTCTTTTCGTAGGACCAATTAGACAAATATTTTTTTGGAGTACCAAAGCTATTAAATATTATCTATAGAAGCTTAAAAATTGGCATTTACTCTAATTTCTTTCAAGCTGTATCAAGATTATATATATTATTAAAATACTAAAATTCAGCAAATGATTGCAATCTCATTTCTGTTGACTTGTATCAACAAACAGGTTGTAAGGGATTCTATCGTCGGGATAGGAACTGACGAAGATTCCCTCAATAGAGCTATCGTAACTAGAGCCGAAATCGACTTGTCAAAAGCTAGATTCGAATATGCTAACATGTACAAATCAAGTATAGAAGATGATGTCATTGGAGATACCTCAGGTGATTACAGAGAATTTTTATTGACTTTGCTAGGAAAAGGACCAAAAGGAGATTAATACATCACAATAAGAAGCACCTCTTATGTTGCTCTAAGGTTGCTTGAAATCTGTATTTGATGGTTTAAATTATGTTATACATGTTGCCACTCTATTTCAAAAAATTAGAATTGAAAGTTGAAATTATAACCATATGTGTGTGTGTGCGTGTGCACGAGTGTTATTCTGAATTGACTTTGTTTGTATACTATTAATTGATTGTACCTTTATTTGATGATGTAAAATATATAGTAGTTGCTATATATAATGGTTGCAATTATTTGAGTTGTTTAAAGAATACTTCCATGGATATAATAGTTTGAGTTATGAATCCTAAGCTATATGTGAGCAAAGAAGTGTTAGTGACATTCTGCAATCCAAAACTCAATGCTGACGTGGAAGCTAAGAGTACATAAAAATAGTTTCTTCCTTAGAACAAAAAATTAATAAAAGGGCATTTGAATTATCTTAAACAAAGGAAGTAAATATGTATGATACTATAAAAATTCATCTTATAGATAATTATATCCAAACAAATGATATTACCATTTATTTTAGCTCACCTTTTTAAAATATTTGTTATGAAAATAATTTGGGTTACATTCAACTATTTAGTATATACACAGTGAAATATGTAATATTATAGTGTTAAAGAATAAACATTTGTATTGTGTCCAAATAGTTTAGGTAAATTGTGGCAAACAAATGATAAAGAAAAAAGTTTTGAATTAGTATTGTACCGTTGAAAAGAGTAAAAAGATACATTATCCATGATTAAGAAAAAGTGCAAATATACATTATCTATGATCAAGATACGACCTATCCTTTAAAATCAGGAAAATAAATAAAATAAAATTTGAAAAGAGAAGATACACTATGGTGATATTTGAACATGTGATTAAAACGTGTATCAATAAAATAAGAAACTAAAAACGTGGGATAGGTCTATCCCATAGACATGAATTATCTATTACTCTTCATCTAAGGAAATCTAAAGATGAAGTGAGAAGTTTCAATGAATAGAAGTTTAAGGGATGTGCATTGGTGTTAGAACCATGTTTCAAATTTCAACATATATTCGACAAATACATTGAATGACACATAATATAATACTATGTATTGAAATATAAGCACAATTTGGACAAAAAAGTTATGTATTTAGACCAAATATCAACCACAACAATTGATCACATATATATCAAAGCATATAAATAGAAATCAAACTCAAAGAGGTCAATTAAAAAAATATAAAAAATTTCACACTTTTAGTTTACAAAAGAAAAAAAGGGTAATAATAAAATATTTTAAAGTAAAAAATATGCTAAAGCAAATTGTAAGAATAAAATGAAAAGAAAGTTGAAGAGTGTTTGTTAAATGTTCCACGTTAAATTTTTTTTAGATAACAATATTTGAATGAAGTTGGACGATGTTTGATTATGTGTCGGAATAGAATATATGAGTCTATTTTATTATATTATAATAAATTAGTTAATTGTACTCCAAGATATTGAAAAATATCTTTATGTAATTATATTAACTATTTATCAGTTTATAGTCTTAATAGATAAGTGATTAAATTAAGTAAAAAGATTAATTAGATTTCTAATATGACAATTAATTAAATAAAAAATTAATTGATATGAGTTCAAATATGAATGAATGTTTTTGATGATTTATTTTGAAATAATAAAAATTCTAATCAATCATGACCCTAAATATAAACTATGATCTTATATAAACTATGATCTTCAATATACCCCACACAAATAAATTGTCTCTTCTCTCCGTATCTTTTATCATCTTCAATATACCCGACACAAATAAATTGTCTCTTCTCCTTATCTTTTAAAGAGTATTCTTATAAGTTTATATTATTATTGTTATTTTTATTATTATTACTGTTGTTACATCTAGCAAACTCATGTAGCCACACGTGATGCATATACAAGGCATATAGCCTAATGGTGCCATTTTTGGGACTTGTGTGTAAGATATTAGGGCTTTGCAACAATTTTTATTGTTTTAAGTATTCGTACATTTTTGTTTATATTGTACATACTTTTTTGTGTGGGTATTCTAACCCTTCTTGCTAATCAAAGCTATCTTCTTGTTAGCTATTTCTTTTTCAAATTCTCTGATACAAACTATGGTTGATTATAGCACCCGTAACTAGTATCATGCCCAAGAACAACAACAATATTATATAATGTAAATCAGAAAATAATATTAATTTGTAATTATATTTATTAAAATTTTAAAATTAGACAAATTAGAATTTGATTTGATCTTCTAACTTTATAACAATTATTTATACGGAGAAATATCAAAGGAAAAGAGCATCAACATCCTCTATTCCTCATGAACTTGATAAAATTTTAAAATTGGAGGATAGTTATGCACTAATCCATGATCAATATACTAAGAAACAACGTTTCACTTAGGAATCTCAGGTTGGACAAATAGCCATGCACTCAAATCAATGGAGAAGTTGACAAGGTAGTTGAAAAAGAAAAGATGGTTGTTGAGAATGAAAAACAAGAAAATGGAAGTTTGAAAAAAGATTGAAAGTCTAAGTGCTTTATTGTTTATAAATCATGATTGTCCGTGTGCACTAAAGTTGTTTGGACTATGTTTGAATTCTTTTTTTTAGAGTACTTTTGTTTGAAGACAAACAAAGTTTTAAGTTGAGGAGAATATGATAAGTGCCGAATTTACCAATTAATTGATATACTTTTAAGACACTTATTTTCATTTGTTAATGAAAATCACACGACTTTTACCTTAAATTAGGAATATAGTTAGTTTTTAGTAAGTTAATCATGAGAAGGTTGATATTTACATATTTTCTTGCTTATATAGGTAATTGAAGACTTAATAACAACAAAATTTGCTAAAGGAATTGAATAAGTTTGGCAAGCTGTTTCTTACTTCAATTTGAAGAAATCAAATTTTTCTTAGCGAACAAAAATTTCGCTAAATGAAATTCCACTTAGTCAAATACTATATGAAACAAAGTTATTGTTAGTTTGGGAAGAAATAAAGAGACAAAGAGAGAACAGAGGAATAGGAGATTGATTGATCATTGAAGAGCTATATTCTTGTGTACTTTTGATGCCTTCTATGACAGTGAGTAGCTAAACATCTCTTTGATGAAATTAGATATATGTATTTTGAGTATACTTATATGTTTTAGGTATAGATCAATTGCAATGATTTATCCTTCTTATAATTGGATCACCTATAATATGATTTGTTAATTTGATGTTTTATTGAAAAATACTCTTTGAATCTTGATTTAAGATAAATCATCTAATTAATCTGATTTATTAGAATGAAATTAGGTTTAATAGTCATAAATCATCATTATTTAATGTAAACTTCTTTGTTAAATATTCAAGGAATTGATATTTAGGAAATATGGTTGATTTCTCAACTCATTAAGGAATTAATTATGACAATGTTGTTATTGTGTAACAAATAGGATGTATGTTAATAACTAGGATACAAGAGAGTTGGATTGATCAAATCTAATACCAACGTTTTTATCTTATTGTTTTATTCATAATTTACTTCTATTGTGTTTTAATCTAATTGAATTGATGAGCAAAACTCTTATAATTATTCACTTAGAACCATAAATTTTGTTAAACGGCTATATATCACACAAGTCCCTATGAATATGATAACTCTTTATACTACTTTGATTCTTTCATCACATACTCAAAATTCTCAAATTCATCTCAAAGATTACTTATGATCAAATTCATTCAAAAGTTAAGTTCTCATTGAAAAATGATATATAATTATCCAATCTGATTAATTGTTGTGGATCATTTCTCACATATCATTGAAAATCAAGAACCAATGTCATATTCTCAAGTCATGAAATTCGTTGAATGGTGTGAAGCATGGAAAAAGAAATTCAAGCATTTGAATCAAACAACACTTGGCTTTTATATCCACTCCTTGAAGGAAAATCAACAATTTATTGTAATTTGATTTAAACAATTAAGTATCAATCTAATGATTCTATTGAGAGATATAAGACTCCTTTAGTTGCAAAAGCCAACACGCAAGTTGAAAGTATCAAATATTGTGAAACTTTTGCAAAACTAGTCAGAATTCAACTTCTTCTTTTTATTGGTGCCTTTAAATATTGGTCATTACATCAACTTGATGTAAATAATTTTTTTCTTCAAGATCACAATAAAGAAGTCTATATGAAAATACCACCTCGATTTTTTCCGTACATGCAAAGCATGTATGTGCAAATTAAACAAATCAATTACGCTCTTAATCAAACTTCTCACATATGGTTCTCTAAATTTTCAACCACTCTTATTAAAAGAGGTTTCATCAAACTATTTCATATTATAGTATATTCGCTTATTTTTGTAATCAAATGTCCATTTTTGTCCTCATCTAAGTTGATGACATTATCATCACTAGAAATAATGATGATGCCATATACGATATAAAGTCATTCCTTACTTAATCTTTCTTCATCAAATACCTTGGAAATTTTCTTTATATTCTAGACATTGAAGTCTCTTGCTCTAAAAAGGAAATTTATGTCAATGAAAATATACATTTGACATTTTATCTGACTCTAGTATTACTAGATGTCGACCATCATATTTTTCAATTGAGCGACCGTTTACGGTCAAATGATGGCACTCGTCTTTCTAATTCAACTGTCTATCAATGTCTCGTTGGTCGCCTCTTATATTTAATAGTAACACAACATGATAGTCAATATGTTGTTGACACGCTTATTCAATTTACACAATCTCTATGTTCATCTCATCTTGATGCAATTACATGAGTTCTTCGCTACCTTCACAAAAGTGTTGGTAAAAGTTTATTTATTTATGCATCAAGCCTTTTAAATTTAGTTGGATATCCAGAATATGATTGGGTTGGTTGCCCTATTACTAGCTAATCTAGTGTATCTTTTACCATATTGAGATCCAATCCTATATCTTGGAAAACTAAGAAGCAACCTACAATATCCTGATCTTTTATTGAAGCAGAATATCGTTCCATCGTTGCTCTTTCTTTTAAGCTGCAATGGTTAAAATACATTCTCTCTTATCTCTGTATAGATAATTCTCAATTATCGTTTATTACGATAATCAAGTTGTCATTTACATTGATAAGAATCTAATATTTTATGAATGAACGAAACACATTGAAATTCATTGTCTGTTTGTATGAAAAAAATTAAAACATGTGTTATTTCAGCTGCTCATCTCAGATATCGTAATCAATTGACTGATATTTTTACTAAATTATTATTATTATTATTATTATTATTATTATTATTATTTAACTCATGCGGCCACACGTGATGCATATTGAAGACATACACATCAAATAAATAGAATATCAATCATATTAATTAGAGTGCAAGCACCATGCAATAAAGGTGTAAAATGGTTTATACCGAATTTCAATCTGAATAATTCATCTTATTATTTATCTTTATTTAATAAATATTTATTAAAAATAATTATTCAATACTTATTTTTTATTTGACATTAGTGTAAAACGGTGCATAACCTTTTTTACCTATTAATTAATATCAATCACAATAATTAGTATTGGTGTCATTCTTTGCTGAATACGTTGTCAATCATTTTCTTTCGATTTTGATTTCTTTGTACATGATTTTATGTCTATTAAGTACATTCATAACAATGTCAAGTATATCTATATATTCATTTATTACAAAATCAGTTATTTTTCGTTTAAGGTTTTATGAATATCGGTTGAGAAAAAATGAGAAGTCAAAAAATTATTGTTTTAAGATTATTGTTGTTTTCGTTAAGAATAATACAATTATTGTTAGATTCAAATATATTTATAAACATGTTTGAATGATTATTTAATTTTTTTATTAAAATTATATCTCTAATTTGGATATTGTATGAACTTAATTATTGTGCACGGTCAACATACAAAAATTTATTTATATTGACAATACATCACAATTATTTATGAATATAACTTTAAATATAATTTTAATAAATAAATTAAATATTTTTAACAAATTAACGGTTATAATTATTTGACAATATATTATTATTTACACTTAAGATCTATATGAATTATATTCATATTGTATATGTCTTGTATGTTGTATGTAATTAACAAAATTAATTCAAACATTTAAAAATAATAATAATAATAGTTCCATCAGACAAACGAGTTTACAATCGAATTGAAAAGCAATTTGAGTAAAAGGGAGTTGACATAGGATCTATCTGTTTAAACCAGGCTGGAAATTTCATCACTGGCAGCACAACCACATGCCTCTCTCTAGTTCACTACTTTTGTTGCTAAACCTGTTCCACTTTTAGGTACTATTTTTAGTACTGCGCCCAAAACATGCCATCACCGACTCACTTCATTTGGTTATTCAAATATCACAAATTTTATTACCAAATGGATTTGCTTTAGATTAATATTTTAAAAAATATTTAAAATTTAGATACATAGTGCAGCTTCATCTTAGATATAGAACTTAATTGTCATGTTTATTTTTATAATTCAAATAATAACTTAAAAACTATTGATTTAAAAAAATATAAGAAAATATATATTTTATATTAAATAGATATAAATCAAGTTTTAGACATGGCAACAAGACAAAAGTGAGTTTTGCCTCCTCCATTCTTGAATTCGACTAATTGAGGAAAATTTACATTTGTCTTTATTTTATAGCGGATGTAAAATTTAGACCCTCGTCTCCATATGAGAATTAGGTTCCCCATCCCTACTCGCACTCATTAATATATATAAAATTATAAAATTAAAAATCATATATATTATAATTAATAAGATAAAATAATTATTATTAGACAACAACAAAATTAAAAAAATATTTTCTATAGAGATAAGATTATAATTTTTAATATTTAAAAAAAATCAAATATTTTCAATATGTATATGTATAGAATATTTATAAATTACTATAATATTACTTGTGGGACGGGTTCGGGTACGAGGTTAATATCACCACCCCAAACCCGTCCCCGCTTCCAAATTTTAATTTTGGGAAAATCTCCAATCACACCAGCATCCAATCGAAACGGGTTTAATTCCCCGTCCAAATCAAACGGATTTTGATGGGTACCCGCGGGTCCGAGTTTTGTTGTCATCCCTATTTTATCCATAAACACGAGTAGGATTATGAACTATGACTCCTAAAAATTATAAGTTAAATTTCTAATAATTGTTAGGCAAAAATACAACTACTGTATTTTATGTTTGATTCAATTTTCGGTTATATCCTTTAAATTTTTTTCTTTTGAATTTTTTTCCTTTTAGTGATATTTTATTTGAATTGTTAGCTTTTATTCTATGGTCCATTTGCATAAATGTTCTTTTATAGTAATTATGTTAACAAAAAAGTTTTGTCATCACGGTGCTAATGTGTGCATAACAATACTGGTATGACAAATTATAAAAATAAATAATTATCGGATTGGTTCTTAAACTTTTGGAAGAAATATACTTGTACTACTATAAGTCTAGCACAGTTTTTGCTTAGGTTCAATCTTTCTCTTCTTTCTTTTTATCGTCTTCATCTTCACCGGTTTCTTCTTTCATTCTAAATTTAAAATACTTAAAACTCAAAATATGTAATTATAGTGGAAAACCTCAAAACGTCAACCATGTGAATTACGAAAGAAACCTAAAACGAGAAATCCACCATTCCCAACAAGGATTAAACACGAGTTGGTATAAACCAAAATGAGAAATCCACTATAAACCCACTAGATTTTGTTTTTTCTTTTATGGGTTTTAAAAAGGCGTTTAGGATTTCAAGATACATGTTTTTCCTTCTTCCAACAACACAAATGAAAGTCTTCATTAAATTCTCCATTATCAACCTTCATCATCATCATATATATACTTGAAAAAAAAAATTAAAAAACAAAGCAAATATGAAATTAAAACCCAAAAAAATCTAGAAATATAAATATCAGCTTGGAACAATAGGTTTTCATGACCATGAAAGATGATGAAGAGAAAAAATGAATAATTGTTCAAACGAAATATAACTTAAAGAACCAATTTGAGAAAATTTAAAAATATCAATGACTAATATGAGATATGAGTCAAACTTAAATGATCACATTGAATTTCATTTTTCTAGATTTAAAGAATTCTAAGAACTTTTTTAAAGAATTTTTATTTTAATAAAAATTAATTTAAAAAATTACATTTATTTTGGCCATATATAAAATAACCATAACTTAAAGGTTAACATTGCAAACAGGTAATTTAAAGGGTTAAATTAAAAGAAAAAAAAAAGTTAAATGTCCTAACTGAAAATTGACCTAAATTTAAAGGACTAGAAGTGTATTTTAGTCTAGAACTAAACTTGTTCAAAGACATCCTCAATGTAATTGAAAATCTATTCATGTTTAGGTTGATTGTATATCAAAATTTGTAGTTTTTATTTTGATGTATTTTTTTTACCATTTAAATGTATTGTGGTTGAATTATTAATATATATTTTTAGTTTTTCATATATTTTAATATTAATTTTTTTTAAAATAGCTTCTTGTAGTGTTATTTCCGAGATGCGACATTCTACTAGTACAATAAAAATAAATTATACCCTTTAGATGATCAAAATTTGGAGATGTGGCCTCTACTAGCCCCAAAAATTAGAAAATTTTGGTATATTTTTTTGAAAGGGAAGAACATTTTAAATTTTTGTGGTTGAAATAGAGAGATATTCAGACAAAGAGAAAAATTACATCGAATATTATTGAATGTTATTTAAAAGTAATCTAAAACTCAAATAAAGATCAACGACATTCACTGCATTGGTCCTCTTATACTTTATGCATAAGATAATCACTTGATCGATGTAAATATAAGGAAAACGAATATGCCCCTCAAAACTCAACTTGTCAAATCAATATCAATAAGTCACTATCTCAAACATATAGATCGGAAGAACCGTTAATTAATACTTCTAAAGATTATTGTTGATTGTCGTTAGTATTTCAAGTGACTTTTAGTATTGGTCTACTGGGCACTTGGTCCACCTTAAAATTTTCCTTAAATAGATTATAGTTGACGTCTATAATGTTGACTTGTCGCCACCTACTTGCTTTTCGTTTAATGAAACTACCAACTTTGATAAAGGACATCAAAGATTTTGATTGACCAAAAAGAAGCAAGGTTGATATCCCTAGCCAACTAAAATCAAACTAACAACCATCATTGAGTCAAATTCAATCTCTAAAGTTGTCAAGCTATGACTCAGGACTAATTTTCGAACCTTTTAGAATAACTCACAACTTTATCATAGTAATTATACACACACCCAAGTAACAAGCTAACCAAACAAGAAATTAATGTTATGATCATGATTCACACCTCCACATACTCTTGAAGTCTGTGATTAGTCTTTCCATCATCCTCGTTCAACTTTAATCAACCCTAACAAAGAGGGGTCCAACAAATGGGCAATGAAGGTTCCCTCTTAGCATATATAGGAAAAAAAGAAGATTATTAATAGACAAAGACTAGGGATTTCATAGAATTTTGCAGGGCTAAGTAAATATTTTAATATATATTTGAGATTTTTTTAATATAAATGAATAAAAGTTGATACACGATCATATAATATTTTAATCACATTTCATTCATTTTTAAGAATATTTTATAGCTTGCTTAATTTTGAAAAGAAAAACAAGTTCTCCCCTCCCTTTCAAACTCCTTTAACAAATAGACCTTAAGAGATTGCAACCCTTTAATGATTTGTCTCTAATACCAAAGCTTCAACATGAATACTAGTATTACAAAAGACTTTATCATTTCTAGCTATACATAGTCGATTCAATTCAAATTGCAAAAGCAAAGACTTTTTTGGTCATAGTCTATTATAATGAACAAACTACAAAGCTTGTGGAGCCAATGAGCCGCTAAAAGTGAAAACCTTGCTCAAATGCCAAGTGGTCCAATGCTAATTATACGCAACTCATTGCCAACCAAGCACAATAATTCACCATAAATAGAGGACATAAACGTAATTTACTCGACGTGCTGGCATGTGACAAAGACACCTATGTGGCCCGGTTAACCCACCACTTCTTCAACCATACCTTCTTTAAGTTAAATATTTTATTTTAAATTTGAATCTGAATCTCCCAGAATGAATTAATTATGATAGAATTTATTATATATATCTTTTAAAATAAAATAAAAAATTCACTTGTTATATATGAATTAGGGGTATTTTGTTGGAGGTAGATTAAAAAGAGTGCATGAGATAGGAGGGGAGATGATAAAATATTTTAAATAAGATATATTTTGTTCAATCTTTAAGAGGAGAGAGGAACAAATGAATTCAATATAACTAAAAAAATCATTTAAAATATATTTCATTTTTTTAATCAAATATAAAAATCATTTAAAATCTCTCTTCTTTATTTGAATCAAACACAATAATAGTACTAAAACTCCTCTTACAATGATATATATATATATAAAAAGGGTTGTTAGTCATAAATTAATAAAAAAGTGATTTTAAACTTAATTTTTTTAATTATCATTTTTACATTTTTATTAGAATTTAGTCAATAGTAGTACAAGTTATTTCCGGGTTGATTGTTATAATTTAAAAAATTCATTTTGAGATTCAATAAATTAGTTAATTCAATGATAGAGATTTAACCGTGTAAAAATTACATTTTTTTTAAATAAAAAATATCTCTCAAACATATTTTTTTATTAGAAGATATTTTAAATAGATTCTCATTTTAAGTATTTTTTTGAAATTTTGTCATTAAAAAAAAGTTGTAATAAAAAGATGTAATACTTAAAATAGTTTTTTTATGAGAAGTTAATTAAACCATTTTTTCATTTGTTTTTTTTTTTTAAAAA
>JBBPBS010001102.1:10257350-10314477 GCA_037974835.1 Cicer judaicum | reverse complement strand
TTTTGTAAAAAAAAAAAATCTTTTAAACAAATTATAACAAAAAGATGAAATATTTTAAAAATCATTTTAAAAAAATGTTGTATCAAATAGGTCCAATATGATACAATGCGAATATATCTTTCACCATATTTAGTGTGAAAGTTTCGCGTCTAAACTCTTGCAATAAAAAAATGAGATTATATAATTTAAAATAGATTTATTAAATAATTTTGATTTGATAAATTTTTTTACGGTTAGTATAATTGAATAGTACTATGGTTAATCGAGAATTGATTCCTTCATGTTGAAAAACAGAATGAGGGGTTATGTTTATAATCTTAACTATTTTATCTTTTACCTTTATTTTTAAATATGCTTTCTCTCTTTCATGGCATTAGATTAAAGGTTGACATTTTTCGAGTCTAACTTATAGATAATGATAAGTGGACAAGTTCCAACGAAGAGAATGAGAGAGACCATCCTTTTGGACTTGACCTAACGTTATGTAATTGTTGAGACAAAATCTCAAATTAATATTTTGATAATAATTAAACAAAAATTAATTAAGACTTATAATTCTAAATATTTTAGTATTTAATATGTGTGTTTGAGTGTATTAATAAAATATAGGACCCAAGTAAAGTAAGAATAAATCAGCATGAAAAAAAAAGTCTTAACAAACAAGAAGGGAGAACATTCTTGATAAATTCTAAAAAAACAGAGAATGTTCTCCAGTTTCAAGATTGATCATCATAACCCCAAAAGATCAATCAATCTCCATTAGTTAAAAGAAGTTTTAGCCTCTGTATTTTACATCTATATCATCAGCACTTGGCCAAGAACAAATTGAGATGATTATATTCAAAGAAACTACTTGAATCACAAATAGAGAAGATCACAAATTAGCAAGACCAAACATATATGAACTTTCTCCAACTTAAATTGTTAAGAAAGATAAACAATCTTGAAATGTACAAGACATCCAATTTAATTAGGAAGCATCCAGATTAATCAAGACTGAACCTCCAGATTGATTATCAATCTATAGAAAGTTCAAATACTAGGACTCCAAATTGATTATCAATCTCTAGAATTTTCATTAACATTATGCAGAAGTTCATCATCATTCTCCAAGTTGTTTTGACAGAATCAAAACTTTAGATCAAATCAAATACATTAACAAGCATATCTAAAGTACAAAGGATCGTCAAACTAAAAAGAGATATGATAAAAAATCGAAGAACTCAGCCCAGTCAATAGAGTTCAAAAGTGTTCAAAGGTGAAAATATTTGTATTCATATAAATTGGTCTTTGGTCAAAACTGATAAAATACTACCAACAACTCTTTTGACCATTTTTAAATGCTCTAAAACTTCTATAAAAGAAATACCAATGCTCAGGGAAAATGCAGAAGTTAAAGTGCTAACAAGTCTCATAAAATCATTCACATTCACATACTTGAAACTCTCTCATTACTCAAAGAAGAATCAGTCTGATCATTTTTAATTACAATGTTATTTTTATTGAATTCATTGTAAACAATCAAATCTCAAACAAGAGTTTAGATATCTCAGATTCTAACAAAATAATCTCATCATTTTTGTAAGAAATCCTATAAAGGTTGATAGGTGATCTGATTAATCTACTTATGGGTGGAAAGGATTGAAGTTTGTAACAGATCAATGTTGATCTGAGCTAGGTGTTGTAAAACCAAGAAGGTTATTTGTTTTGAACACTTAGTGAAAAATCTCACAATTGTGAGGACTGAACGTAATCCGAGTTGGGTGAACCAGAATACATCCGTGTGTGGTATTCATTCTCTTATTTCCTTATTTATTAAGTTTGATTAATCATTTAAGTTAAAAACATAAATTGTATTTCTAATTTTAAGCTAACCAATAACGTTCTTCGTTTTCTGGTAAAAACCAAGAACGTTATTCGTTTTCTATTTTCTTAACCAAGATTATTCTTGAGTTGAACTTTTAAGTATTTTTAGAAATTTTTTAAATAGAAACATTTACAATTCATGAAGTAACAATGTTGATTTAAAAAGAAGGGAGTTTGAATTGTAAATCTGCCTATTTAAAAATTTCCCAGAAATACTTAAAAATTCAACTTAAGAATTATCTTGGTTTAAGAAAACCGAAAACGAATAACGTTCTTGATTTTTATCAGAAAATGAAGAACGTTCTTGGTTAGTTTAAAATTAGAAATTCAGTTTGTGTTTGTAACTTGAGTGATTAATCAAACTTTATAAATAAAGAGATAAGAGAAAGAATACCAACACGGATGTATCCTGTTTCACTTGACTCAGACTACGTTCAATTCTCACAACTGTGAAATTTTCTACTAAGTGTTCAAAACAAAGAACCTTCTTGGTTTTATAGCACCTTAGCTTAGATCAACTTTGATATGTTACAAACATAAATCATTTCCACTCAGAAAGAGATTAATCAGGTCATCTATTAGCCTTGATAGAATTTCTTACGATCTACCCAAACTATATTAAACATTCTAATACAAAAGAATTGCAACCTCTCTTTAGTAAGAGAAATAGACATACTTGGTCGATCATCATTACCAAATGTCTTGTATTATTTGCGTTGTGTTTCTCATTTTCTATTCTTTTAGACTGAGTTGCTATTCTAACAAGATTCAACATGACCCAAAATTGAACATGACAGAATTTATTCTCATAGGTAGACTTACATGATTGTCGCATTTCAATGCATTTATATCGTGGAAATATTGAAGCTTTAGTTTGTAGTTCTATAATTCACTTGTGTTTGGTTTTGTTCCACCGTAAAAACAAATATATCTTATCTCTGGTTGGGATTAGAACTCCCTACGATCAAGGTAATCTCATGCTCAAATAGATAGCCACTTTTACTGCAAATTATACAATATACAACTATTTCAAAACCGTTTGAAACTCCAATGATAATTGATATCTCTTAAAAGTAGAAGTTCACATTCTTTCTTATTTTAACATTTAAGATTGTGAAATGATTAATGTCTTTTAGACAAAAAGAATAAAAATAACATATATGCATGCCTCATAAATAACTGCAAACTTATGTTTTTACACTACTAGAAAATTGCATTTTAGCTGCCAATTTTAGCGTCGGCCCCCGACTCCGACGCTAGTTAGCGTCGGCCTAGCCAATGCTAAGGTCATAAATGCTGAATTTTAATTTTGTTGACAAGTAGCGTCGGCATGGCCGACGCTAAGTAAAATAAATCAGACGCTAGTTTATTCATTTAATTTTTTTATTTTAATATGTAGCGTCGGATGGGCCGACGCTAGTTTATTTTTAAATTTTTTAATATTATTTGTAAAATCAGATTGTGCCCTGAAATTAGATTGTGCCATTCTGTTTTGAACCCCTTCTCCTATGTTTTGAACACTTCTCTCACTAAACCGTCGCCCACTGGAACCCCTCGTGAACCGTCGCTCTCTCGAACCCCTCGTGAACCGTCGCCCTCTCGAACCCCTCGTGAACCGTCGCCCTCTGGAACCCGCGCTCTCATCTGTGGTCCCTGTCTCACTCTCAAGGTATGTTCACGTTTTTCCCCAAGATTGGAATTTCTGGTTTGACGTTTTCTGTGTTTTGTTGCTTTTGTTTGACTTTGATGGTTTGATTAATGTGTGCCTTTTGTATAGTATAGTATTTTCCATGACAGTTGCAATTGAAAATTAACAAAACTAATAGTATAGTATAGTATGATTTTAAACCTTAGTGGCAGTTTTGACAATAGCAGGTTTGCAAAATGAATGAATTGAAAATCTCACTATCTCAATATCTCACTATCTGCAGTTTTGACAGTGGTAGTTACTGTTAGCACGAGTTGTTTGTGATGATGGAGATGTCTTTATGACTTGTAACTATGACCCTGTTGGTAATTATGTTAGGGAGCGACCTTATTAATATTAATACACCTTAGGGAGCGACCTTGATAAAATCGAAGCGAATTGTTATTTCTGAACCAAATATATTTTTTGTGAACAGAATGTAGGAACCAAGTTGATTTTATACTTACAATTTTGATGTTAACAAAAGTATTTACGAGAACAATATATTTGACTTCACATAATATGAAAGAAGATTTATGTTTTTGAAGAAAATATAAGTAAAAATCTGATTCAGCCAGATTTTTGATTGAAGAATTTTTTTTACCAAATTAAAAAGAAAATATAGTCAAATGTTTTGTAAGAAAATCTAAAATAAAATTTAATTCAGATTTATTATTGAAGAGAACTTTTGACTAAGTTGAAAAGAAGATATGATCAAATGCTTTTTAAGAAAATTTAAAATAAGATTTGATGAGACTTATGATTGAAAAAAATCTTTGACGAAGTTGAAAAGAAGATACGGTCAAATATTTTTAAGAAAATAAAAAATAAGATTTTATTCTTATTTATGATTGAACAAAATCTTAGATCAAGTTGAAAAGAAAACATGGTCAAGATTTAAAGAAGATTAAATTAAGATTTATCACAAAAAGATATGAATTATTTACAAGAAGATTTGATCCAAATTTTTCCACAATAAAACATGAACAAAATTAATTTGAAGAATTTTAGAAACTCAATTTGAAGAAAATACAAACATAATCAATCTGAAGAATTTATAAACTCAATCTGTACAAAAGAAGAACATATTCAATCTAGAAGAACTGCTCAAATTGGATTCAAAAATAAATAATTTGCTAAAGAACATATTATCAAAAAACATTTTGTTCAGAACTATTTTTGAATTATATTATTATTGACCAAGTTAGGAATGAAGATACAATTCATAATTAGAAAATGACTAAACTGAAGCTCTAATTTTGTCTATAAATAGATACTTAAGACTGAAGAAGAAGAAGAAGATTATCGAAAATCAGAAAAGAGTAAAAGAACTCATAAGCTCAAATTTTGAAATTCATCTTAGAGTTCAATGAGAGAAATACTTGTTCAAGTTAGAAATATTTTCTCAGTGTTTTTTCTTAGAGTGTGAGAGTTATTATTATTATTATTATTATTATTATTATTATCAGTTTTGTTAGAAGCAACTACTCAAGTTCCAATCTTTTGTATCCAACCTGATAGTGGTTTAGTTCTTTCTTCAATATGGGGTTGTCAGGTTGTTAGGAGAAATCTTGACTTGTAGGGTCAAGATGGTTAGTTTCTCAAAAGTCTGGGGATGTCAAACTGTTTGGGAAGACTGACTTGGAGGGTGAATTGCTTTGTAATGTAAGGTATTTGAATTAGTGGATGAAAGTCTTCTAAATTAGGAGACTAGATGTAGTCAAGTTAGTCGTGAACCAAGATAAATCTATGTGTCCAATTATTTATATTTTCATTGTTTGTTGCCGCTGAATCCAATTGTTTCTTATATAAGTGATTCATAAAAATCAACCTTCATCAAATTAGCAAAAAATTATCAGTTTTGTTAAACACAATTCAACTCCATTCTCGTGTTTGCATCTTCACATAACTTTACCGAATTGCTATTTTTATTTGATATTAGGACTATTAAAAAGATTTAAAAAAATCAAACATAAATGAATATTACTAGAAAAATATTGAAATAGCAACAAAAATTTATAAATAGAAAAAAGAAATATTCATCTCTAATTTTGTCGCTTAGTATTAAAGACGAAAAAATTGATTATGAATTTTTTTTTGCGTCTCTTATATTTTTCATTATTTTAACTTTTCCTAATAGTGATATCAAACAATTTAAAAACTAAAAAATAAATAAAACGTTAAACCTAATTGCATAAAAAAGAATGAAACTATGACATATAGTTCACAAACTAAACCGAATTGAATTGGTATGGTTTAAGTTATTTTTTAAACAACCATACCAATCAAATCATTATCTCAATTATAAATACGAAGAATATCATGAATTTTTAAAAGACAACGTAATCACTATGAGTATTTTGTACAATATTAAAGCATGAATATACTATATGGAATTAGATTTATTTTTCGAACAAGTTTTACATAAACACAATCTTAAATTGAAAATATTTGGACTCACAAATAAAATAAAAAATTAAAAGAGAAATAAATTAGTCAAATTATTTTTAAAAAAATATTATTTTATACTTATCTATATCTAAATATTTTTAATTTAAATTTATGTACAAATAAGTATTTCTCTTATTTACTTTTGCAACTCTTAAATTGTCTTGTTGAAGAAATAGAAGAAAAATAATACAAATGAACATATACATATATTACTGATTGCTTGGGATTTCCAACCTTATATGTGGGGTGTGTCTCTCTCCGAGTGTTTTGTGTTTAGTTGATATCAATTGGTATATAGTACAACTTATTCTACATGTATATATACATTTCATTGTCAAGATAAGATATATTTACTGTAACTCATGGTTATAATTAATGATATATATCATATGAGACAAGAACTTTGATTTGGTACTAAATTTGACCCTTCCCTAGCTATCTAGTTTCATTGACACCATAAAATTATCTCACCATCCAAAAAGAAAAGGAAAAAAAACCTAACTTTGTAGGCTCATTTAATGTACTTATGGTAACAACTAAAACCATATCTCATCAACAAAAACGGTGCTAAACAACATTAAGCTCTTCCAACTACCAATAATCTAGGAATGTATTCAATCGCAAAAAAGTAGTAATACCAATATAAGTCACACATTGTTACATTAATTAATAATTCACATGCTAGCTATTTAGTATAAATAATGCAAGTTTGTGACAATTGTAACTCAAACTAGTCTTCATACATTTCCCCTTTAATCTTTCACTTCTAAAAACTAAAACTTTTTTTTTGTTTTTCTCAATATGAGAAAGGCTTCCACTTTGCAAAAGTCACTTCTGGCCTTTTGGGTTCCTTTGTTGCTTCTTGTTACATTCTTTTATGCTACTTCTGTTGTAGCATCAACTGCAGCTTCAGGTTTGTGACTATAATACTATTTTTGACATTGACACATTAGTATACAAAATATGTATATTATAGTAACTATGCATAAATTGAGTTCTTTTTTTTACTCTTAGTTTCATACACTTACATTTCCCTTTATATGGTAAAAAAAGGGAGGGAGAAATTTATTGTGTTAAAAAAATTGGGTTCTTGGCACTCTGTTTGAGGAACTCAAAGGTAAATTTAAGTTGTTTTTTATAACTTAATTTTTTTGCATGTGTGAATGATGATAATTAAGTAAAATCAAATTCAATTTTAAAAGTATATTTAACTAAAAAATTAAAACATATAATTTTGTATTGAGCATAAAATTTTGTATAATATTTTTTATAAATTTTATATTTAACTAAGGGTAAAAACATAGAAATTTTGTATTTTTTTATTGTAATTATCTTTTTTTAAAACCCAATTTCATTAAAATTAAGATACTAATTACTAAGTATTCATTCCAAGGCACACACACACTTAGTCATTGAACTTGGGTTAATTTGGCACCTAGAGTTCCCACAAAAATTTATTTATCATCATCACAAGTGGCATAATTTACATTTATATGAAACAAATCAAAATCATAGAAACATTGTAGAAGTTAATCATAATTTGGGTAATTTTGCATTTCTTGTGTAGTGAATGAAGTGAACACAGAAGGGAAGCTTGTAAATGAAGAAACAAGGCAAGTAAACAATGAAGAAGAAAAATTCAAAGCATTTTTTCATGCAAAACAAAAATTGAAAGGACTTTTTCACAAAAAACCAATATTCAAGAAACCAATTCCATTTGTTAAACCTATTCCAAAAAACATTCCAATCTATAAGCCTATCCACAAACCAACTCTATGGAAAAAACCTATCCCCTCAGTTGAGCAAGAGTCATTTCTTAAACACAAACATTTCTTCAAAAAACCAATAATTCCCATTGTTAAACCTACTTATGTTCCAATTTACAAGCCTATTCCAAAGGTAATTCCAGTTGTTAAGCCAATTAGTGTTCCAATTTACAAGCCAGTTCCAAAAGTTATTCCAATTGTTAAGCCTATTCCAAAGATAATTCCAGTTGTTAAGCCTATTCCAAAGGTAATTCCAATTGTTAAGCCTATTCCAAAGGTTGTTCCAATTGTTAAGCCTATTCCAAAAGTTGTTCCCATTGTTAAGCCAATTCCATAAGCAATTGAAGAGGAAATTTTAACCTATATTACCAATGTTCCATAAAATTATGTCATGCTTGGAAAGTTCTATCTTAACACTATCAATTGTGTTTGCATAATTATCCTACTTAATTATTAATGGTATTGTATTAGTGTGAATTTTGTTAATGCTTTCACATGAATAAAGTTCCTAAGTTTGTAATTGTATGTGCATTATATCCATACAAGAATGGAACTTCTATGAATTGTTTATTAATCCTTCAAGATGTAATTTTTGTAGGTGCTTTCTATGCCTTTTCTTATTGTATTTGGGTTTTGAGTACTGCTTGTACTCTTATTTCTATATTAAAATATTCTCTTTTCATAGTTTGAAAAAGAAATCAAATCTTTATAGTCTCTTTTTATGTATTATATTATTATGTGATGTGATTGAAAGAAAGACCTTACTAAAAATGACTAACTAAAGAACATGAAGTGAGTGACACATTTTTATTACTACACTTTTATAGGCAAATAAAGGAAATTAATTTAAAAAAAATGTGACACAAAGATTAGCACAATAAAAACTTTGTGCCAATACAAGTAATAAAATCAGTATAAAAGTCAAACCCATTGTATTGAGCTACCAACCTAACCAAATTATCGACGTAGGGCAGCAGAACAACTTTAGTTGCATAACTAAATAGATCTTAAATGACTATTACAATTAATTTACAAATAATCTAATTAATTTAAATAATTTGCAATTAACATAAACTTTACCATATAAGAAAAAAAAAATATAAGAATTATTTTTTTTCAAATATCGAAAATACATTAACTAAAATATTTTGAATGCGAAAAATATATCCGCATATTTTTGGATAGCCAAGACATCGAC
This sequence comes from Cicer judaicum, assembly GCA_037974835.1. Classification (NCBI taxonomy): domain Eukaryota; kingdom Viridiplantae; phylum Streptophyta; class Magnoliopsida; order Fabales; family Fabaceae; genus Cicer; species Cicer judaicum. The sequence goes on along the minus strand of JBBPBS010001102.1, from coordinate 10,305,509 downwards.
ATAAAAATTGTGGGTATATATATATATATATATTCTAATGTAATTTTATATTTTTTTTTTTTAATGTGTTGAATCAAGTCTACATTTAAATACAATTTTTTTTCTTGTTTCTTTTCAAAGAAATTTCATATACAAATCTTTGATCATTGACTCAAACTTTAAAAAATAATCAAATTGTGTTTTTTTTTATTTGAAACAAATATTTAATAGCATAAACCATATGTCTTGGGATCTTCGAGTCATCAAAAGTGTTTTTTCTTCTTCTCATTTACTTCGTAAGAACCAAAAGTTTGTAAAAACAAGCAAAGAAGATCATATGCCTTGAGAGCTCTATTTGATGGTTGACTAATCTTTCTTTCTATTTCGTGCACCATTCATAAAAATGAACCAATCCACAACAAAAAATTCAGCAGAAATTGATGCTTCCAATAATATAGATATGTATAAATTTATTGAACAACACAGAAAAAATGCAGCGAAATAATAATTATCTTTATGATATTATAATAAAATATACAAATATTAATATTAAGTATGAAAAAAAAAGTAGAAATAAAATTATATTAATAGAATGAATAAGTTGTTAATTACAATAGTTATTATAATATACTATCTATATATAAATCATAAAGTGATTATTAAAGTCAACTTGCAACTAATCTAACTAACTTGCAACTAACATAAATTAAGTTTAATAAAAACAAGTTTCTAAATGAAAGACTACTATGATGTTTTGCACATTTCTATAGACACCATAGTTTACTTTTCAATGTGTTATTAACCTTTTTGGAAAAATTCGTTTATTTCCCAATAAAAAGTGTATGGTCAATAACTTACAAATAATTTAATATGGTTCATAACGTGGTATTGATCATTAATTATATTGTCGCTAACCATTTTCAACATTGTATTGACCACTAATATCAACTTAGTTAACCAAGTGTGATTCACAACTCGTAATTTCACAAGTGGTTACTACAGTAGTAGTATATCAAGTTAACTTATTAACGGCAAGATGAATTGAATTAAATAAGTATTTACAATTAATCATGCATCTTTTAGCATATTGTGAAAACTGAACTAACAAAATTTATATGGTTATTAATGAAAAATAGATGATTCGTTGAAAAATAAAATTTATATTAATTAAAGATATTTTAGGTTAAGCATCATAAAATAGAGTAAAAACAATTCATATTTAAGACTAAATATTATGAATATTTTTTTTTAAAATTTGAGACCATAGGATACATTTATGTTTTTGAAAATTAAATGTTATATATCTTGTGAGAGATGTATACACAATCAGATAAACTCTTCAACAATTGTTTTTAGTTGGGTACAAACGATATAAAATTCCTTTTTTTACTTTTAAGTTTTTTTAAAAAAATTCAAATTTTATTTAAATTAACTAATTTTATACATTCAAATTAATTAATGTAAACGTGTATTGGACCAACAAATAAACGATAAAGTATGTGAAAGCAACAAATAAAGTATATGAAAGCAACAAATAATAGCAATTGGACCAACAACTCTACTCCTAAAGACCGATCGACACCTCCCTAATTTCATGTCCCTATCACTAGGGTAGAATCTAGTAACTTGATCGTGCAAACCAGCTGCACAAATTTGTTTTATTAAAATTATCCTAACTGCAAATAAATTTGTTCCTATGCAAAATAGATTTGTGATTTACTTTCCATTTAACCTTGAAACACTATTCAAGATTAATCTCATTTTTAGATTCTCTAGTATTGTGAATAATCCAAGTATTTTGTTGAAAAGAGATGTTTGAAAAGGAGTTTATATAGAAAAACATCTTCCATCTCACAAATTGGTTTTATAAAGATTTCTCAATTTACTAATAGTTGTGATTTTTGGTGGCTGTCACTCCTTACTAAAACATATTGTAACATCCAATCATTTTACTTTATTTTTATATTTTTAGTTTAGAAGTAAATAATTGTTGATAGTATTATTTTAATTTTTGGTAATAATAATAATAAAAGCAACAACCGTTAAAACCAAGTTTCATGGTTGAGTTGAAATGTCACGTCTTCACTTAATACACGTTATTCACTTTCCCCATTTAATATTACATATTCCTCACTTAATATCACGTTACCCATAAATAATAATAATAATAATAATAATAATAATAATAATAATAATAATAATAAAAGCATCATTCGACAAGTTAAACATACCTTTCATGGCTTAAGTTGAAATGTCATGTTCTCCATTTTCTACTTAACTTTCCCCACTTTCAACTTAACCTTCCCACACCTGGCTTAACGTTCTCCACTTCTAGTTGAACATTCTCCACCTTCCCCACTTATTATCACTTTCCCATTTAATACCAAACGTTACCCATTTCTAATGATAAAAAAGGAATAAAACAAAATGGACGCCTTCCATTCAAAATCGTTATGCGATATAGAGAAAAGAGTTTAGGAGAGAAGAAAAGGGAGACCATTTTGATAGAAAAGACAACCACCAAAAGAGAAAAGAGATGAATAATTCTATTCCCGAATTTATTAAATCAGTATCAGAAAAACATCGATTGCACACTCGTTAACCATTGGATCGAGCTGATTTTTGGACAACAGGTTAACAACATTCAGATCCACGTTTTCAACGGTTGGATCGGCGAAATGACATTCAGATAGGGATAAACCGTGCTCGCACAACAACAAGTGTGAAATGGGTGAGACAAGAGTTTGTGAAGCATAATTCTAAATATAACTTTAATAACGATAAGGGCATCACTCCATTCGCTTTCCTACTTGAATTATATGTGATATAAATGTACAATGATGTTGTGTATTGGTTCTATTTGTGTGTTATCTTCAAAATAAATATTAATAAGGGTTGTGTTTGATGCGTTGTTATAATTGTTGTGCTTGACATGTTACGGTTATTCAAGGTGATTACTTTGGGTCTAAACTAGGTTGATTTAGAATAAGGTTGAATGATTTTAGACGCTTTGGTTGAGTGATCTATATTGTTACTAACAAAAGTGTCTACATTCATGCATTCATAGTTGTGTGGTGCGTCCATAATTGGTTGGAGCCCACAAATTCTTGCGGGGATTTTGAGTTAGTGGTGTTGCTTGGAAGGACCCACGAAGCCCTTGCGGGGGAGGTGATATTCCGGAATCATGCATTGACATATAATCTAACAAATAGATTGTGCATTTTGGTTGATTTGTATTTTTGGCGCGTTGTGATTTTTAACTGTTAGATGAAATATATGATTTATTTGTATTTTTGCTATAACAACTATATATGCATGCATATTTGCTCTGTGTTTGTTATTTGGAGATGACCCTTACATTTGACAGGATGTTAGATATAGTGTTACTTGAGTGAACAATGTCACGGTCAACCCAATAGGAGAAATGCGAGGAAGTACAATAGCATGCAGTTGGAGGCTCCGAGATACTTTTGTGCTAGGGTTAGACTTGTTGGGTGAGTTTTCCACAAGTACAAAGTTTATGGCCAACTAGGATTTATGTTTGGGTAGTAAAACATCAATAGTTTTGACTTTAGGAGTTTCTTTTGTTTAATGTATTAAATTTACTTTTAATGATTGTAAATACTTTGATTCATTATTTATAAAATATAGCTAAAAATATTATTAATTGATTTTAAGATAAATGAGTATTTAAGATAATCATAAATAAATAAAAATGAATATGTATTTTTACGTTTAAAATTTCGTTAGTTAATGTCTCAAAAAAGCGGGATGTTACACATCTCAACACCTTATTTATCAAATTCTCATTAGCATAGTTTTACCTAAGCCATTCAATTCATTCACAATGTGTTTGGACCATTTTTGAATGGCAACAATGGTTTTATCATATTTTATGTGAAATAACTCGTACTCATGATCGACTTGCATCACATCCCATATTGCTTGTGCATTTTTGCAACTAGAAACACAATAGTACTCTTCATCTCCTAAAGTGGATATTATAATGTTTTATGCTTTTCAATTGAATTGGGCTTTCTTTTTATCTAGGTTGGTTCAATCGACTCTAGGTTTTTCGATTGCAACACCATTTGTTTTGATGGTATATATAGTCACATATGACCCTTTTCGATTACGTCCCAAACATCCATATCAAAATACATGATATGAACTTGCATCCTAATACGTAACGGGCGCTATGTTATAATCCCCTTTAGGTTCTAGAAAGGGCATAGTGTGAGCAACTCTTAGTCTATTATACCATTAAAACAAGAGTTGGACTCTTGATACCACTTGTTAAACTAAAGGGAGTGAATAGAATTACGCGTTTTTATAGGATAAATACAATTTTCAAAACTTTAAAATAATTTTTAGATTTTATTATGCATCTGACGGATCGAATTACAAAACTAAAGTCAAGTTGCAACACACTAACACAAGATATATAACATGCAATGTTGAGAGATTGAAGTCTTTATTGAAAATGAATTCAACTAAGCTTTCTATGTCTTGTTCAATTTTCAATACTACAATAAATTGAGATTGATTAAGACAAAACTATTGATCTAATTCTCAACCAAAAACAGTTTGCATAATTGGAAAAATTCTGAATTTCAAATAATACAAAAACCAACCAAAATAGTGTCAAACAAATCTTCTATGTGTAAACAAAATTCAGTAATATTGAATAAGATATGCCAACACAATTGAGAAATAATCTAAAACTGAAATGCTATAACCTTGCAACAAAGAACCTTAAATTTTGAAACTCTCTTCAAAAATCTAAAACTTGAGTCTTCAAATGAATTTCTTTCTACCAATCTTGAACCCTTCAAACCCTTGAATGTCAAATTAGCTTGAAACTTCAACCTTGAAGAATAAAAACCCTAAACCTAGAATCCTTTTAGTTTGAAAGACTACTATTTTTTTTCCTTCTTTAATTGTGAAAATGAACACCTTCAAGTTTAACCCTTGAACACTCAAAACAAAACAAAATGATTTTGTCTTCTCAAAAGAGCTCAAAGAGTTAAAATGAAATTAGAGAGTGTTTTCAATTTCATCTTTCAATAAAAATGAATGTTGTTTCTAAATGACAAAAATTAGTTATGTTTATAGGTATAAAGTTATGTGAGAAAAGTCAAATTAAATGCATTAAAAATTGAAATTTTATTTATTTGATTCGAATCATACTGGGTATGATTCAAATGATCTCAAGTTTGAGCCATATAAATGTGATTTTTAAAGAGATTGATTCAAATTATTCACGTGTTGGATTCAAATCTCTTTTTCCAAAATATCAAGATTTGAAAATTTTACTTATGTAATTCGACCCATATGTTTGATGATTTGAATCACTATGTCATAAAATAATGATTTACAAGTTTTTACTTATATAATTTGAATCACTAGTTTGTATGATTTGAATCACCAACTTGTAATTCAAATTACAAATTGTAGAAGTTCCATACTTACAAATTTTATTGATGTTATTTGAATCACCTATTTGCATAATCATAAATTTCATAACCTTTAAGATTTTGATTAAAACGTGCATGATTCAAATTAGGCAACATGTGATTTGAATCATCAAAATAACTTAGAAAAGTTTGTTTTAATTCATTTTCATGGATTTTTCCAAACATTTAATGCTATGCATGGTTTTGTAGAAAATATTTTCTCATGACCCAAGTCAATTGAGATTATTCTAAGAAAATAATTTTCACCATCTAAACTAGACTTTGACATCAACGAAAACATATATATGAGTGTATGCTCCCTTATGTCTAGGTTTAACTTGTTAGACTTTGACATCAATCAAAACATATATGTGAGTGTATGCTCCCTTAGGTCTAGGTTTAACTTGTTTTGAGTGATGTTAAAACTAAGTTGAGATTATATTATGTTACTAAGTATTTCTCAATAATGTTTCACATTTTAGGATCTTAGAAAGTTAAATTTTAATTTTGCAGTAAAATCAATTTCTAAGTCATTTTGATATTTGAAAATATTTCCAAATATTGTTCTTTAAACACGTGCATAAAAATTTCTTTTAATTGAAATTAAGTTGATTACAATTGAACTATATGTGATTTGAATCACCTTGTCAAAATTAGTTTTAAATTAGATTTATGTTGATTTGAATCAAGCCAGAGGTGATCCAATCACCCTTTCAAAATCAGCTTTGAATGAGAATTTTGTTGATTCAAATCAACACTAATGTGATTCAAATCACGCACGTTTTTTTTTTTTTTACAGCATCACGTTGGTTTTCTCATTTTCGAATATATAAACACTTTTTATCACTCGTTCAAATGAAGGAACACTACAATTTTCTCTCAAAATCTCATTCTTCACAAAGACTTTTTGAAAAGTTTCAATCTCTTTGATGTGCTTGACTTTTTTTTGAGAAACTAAGATAAGATCTTGTATTGTGAGTGTTCATATTTTGTGGAACTTGGGTGGAATCAATAAGAAATTGATTTAAAGGAAAAAGAAGAAAATCATATTCACCTAAAATTACATATTCTATACATTTTTAGGTTTTCATTGTTCTTCAATGTTGAATGTAGCAACATTCATGGTAGTTGGATATTCAAGGTAGTGAAGTCTTTAAGATTAAAATGTATGCAACATCAAATTGAATATTCAAAGCCAAATTTATAGGGTTAAAAATTTGGGAACTTTCTTTCAAGATTCTTTAGAATTAGTAAACTAAGTTAAACAATTTGGTTGAATAGATAAAATATATATGTTAGAGAGTTTCCCATATGTAATAGCTCGAGACCTCTGGTTGGCATTGTTATTTATGATCATCTCGCCCCATTTTTCACCATTGAAAATTTGTGAATTTTATCTTCTATGGGGATTGAACACAATACCTAAGAGATAAGTAACACCATTTATTTATTCTCACTATAAATTAAGCTAAAAACTCGTTAAGTTCTACTAGTGGAAAAAGAAGGCGGGAAGATTGTAAATAACAGTGTCGGTCAGAGGGGTCAGTTGTTATAGCTACTCCTGTGGAATTGATTTTATTTTGGTTCATTTATTTTTATTGTTGTGCTTCTTTAATAATTTGGTTGGATTGTTGATATAATCTGTGGTTGCTTTGATTCCTCTCTTTTATCTCACTGTTTGATACAATTGTTTTTCCTTTTTTGGTTGCTTTTCTCTTGGTTGATTGTGACTGTTTGATATTGATTATTTTCCTCTCTTTAGTTCTTGTTCCTTCTTTGATTTTTCTTATCTATAGGTTCCTCTATTTGAATGCTACTTCTTAGGTTGCTTCTATCTTTATTGGTTCCTCATTTTGCACTTGATATTTCTTTTGATGTTCCTCTCTCTATTGGTTTCAATACTAGTTGGTTTGGTTTATACTTTAACTTGATATAAGATTGAATCTAAGCATCTCTTTTGATATTCCTCTTTCTTATTAATGCATCATGGATTTGAAAAGATATGTGAGACAATAAACTATTAGACTTTTTATATTTCTAACTTAGTAGTCTAGTCCTTTTATGTTTTACTATATATTCTCTATAACTCTTGTATTTAGAACAACTTTTGCCGTTTCATTGAAACTCTAATCTATTATTTATTTCTCCTTTTGGTCTTTTTTTTTTATGAATCTCTATCTCTAACAATACTAACTAAAGCCTTTTTAAACTTTTTTGTATGAGTTTAACATTTCTTTCTATTTCAAATTGAACATGTATAATCAAGAAAATAAATAAAGAATGTGGTATTCATACAAGGTCGGACCAAGAGCAAAGCCTTAAGCACTTGCTTTAGATCTCACTCAATGTCTCCAATAAAACAAAAAACAGAGAAAAAAATAGAGAAACGAAAATAAAGAGGGGGAGGAGAAATTTTCAGCAGGTTAACAATTATGGTCAAAAGGTTCATTTAATTTAATGTTTTTGCATATGGTTTGGTAGTCTTTTGAGAGGTGAGTTTATCTCTTCCTCCATTGAAGGTGGTCTATGCATCCCTAATGGAATTAGAAAACACTTCAAAGTAGTACTTGAAAGATAGAAGTGGTTTAATATTTACCATGAAACATTGTCCTAACTAAAACTAGAGATAAGAAGAAAAAAAATAGAATAGAAAGAAGGGAGAAGATAAGGTGAATAAAAATGAAGCTAGTAATAGTATTAGAGAGAAGTTAATGAAATAATGGTAGAGTATGATAGAAATTATTTTCAAGAAAGAAGTGGTGGGTGTCAAGAAAAGTATTTGATAGTATGGGTGATGACTGATGGGTCCATATTTTTTGGGTTTTTGAGAAATTGTGTCATAAAACCATATCTAGCGGGCAAGCTACTCATAATAAATATCATTTAACGTGTTTCGGTTAGGCTCAGGATCCGATTGGGTATATATTTTACATCCAGAACCGACTATACATACTCGTATTAAACTATTTTTCCAATATTTCTACACGAGATACCATTCCAACCACCCGTTTCTTCGAAATTTGGGTTGGCTTAGCTAGTGAGTTTTTGTCCACCTCTACCAAATAATTAGGGGTGAGAATAGGTTATATCAGACTTTAAAAGGTCTGAGTTTTGTTTACAATTAAGTTTTTAGACTTAAATTTAGTCTATGGTCTATTATAAATTTTTTTTTTTTCGTTCGAGTCTGATTTGTTAGTGTATTTAAAAGTTTTATTCACATGAAAATATTTAAATACTATAGTTTACATTTTTTTAAAATATACTGAACTATGCCTTTATATAAAAAAAATCTGAAACAAACATCCTCTAAATCCTAAAAAATAATTTTTGGTTTCAAAGAATTTTTTTTCCTAAAACAAATGCACTCATTATTACCTCTCAAACAAATATGAAACGACTACTGAGTGATTGACTAATCGCTACCAAATATAGAATGACTAACGAATATAGAACGACTAATGAGTGATTGTCTAATTGATAGACTTTAAAATAGGAAATAATATTATCAATATATAATACTAAAAATTGACATTAATAAATAATAAAATATATATAGGCCGGCATGTCGGGCCTAATAGGCTTTTTTTATAAGTAGGAATTTGACTTATTTAAATAAATAGGCTTAAAAAATAGCTTGCGTCTAGCCATTTTATTGACTTATTTAAATAAATAGGCTATAGACTCATGACGGACGGGCGACCTAATCTATTCTCATCCCTAACTAGAAGGTACATCACGCGACCAAACCAAAGAGGTTCAGATAGTACATAAACCACTTTAAATGTTACACATCATTATAAAAATTGATATCTAGAATTAAATTATTATAAAATATATCACTAATCATTTAGCACCAAAAAGATTATTGAGAATTCAAAGTTTTTCTTTAAATTACTTTTCAATAAGTCACTCTAAATGAAAACAACTAAAATAAATCACATTTCTAAATACAATAAAAATAAAATAAATCACATGCATTTTTAAAATCCATCACATTTCTAAAATTTCACTCGTATCTTAATCATCAAAAATACATTTCGAATAATTAATCACTATAAAATTATTATTTTCAACTTATATTTTAAAAGAAAATTTAAACTACATATATAGATAGACATTAGATTTTCCAATTAATTAACACTTTTAAAATAGTTTTAATTTATTTTTTTATTTTCTAAAAATTTAGAACAACAAAAAAAAACAAAATTGTATATTTATATATATATTAAAGTAGTACTCATGACACAAAGCATAATGCATACTTGGGTATGATAATACTTTACATTAATTCAAAAATCTACAAAATAAGAGTGTCATCTCACACCAACTACTCAATATGTCTATAGATAGATCATCACACAAAATTGGTCTAAAGTATAACACACCATCAATTTTACAAATAACATGTCACCTTTTTATATTAAACTCAAATATATATTTCAATATTGAAAATACATCAATTATAATTCTACTCAAAAACATATTTTACTCATAAAAATACATCGATTATAAAATCTGAAATTTAGATAACTTTTTAAAAATAATTTCACTATTGAGATGATTTTTAAATAATTTTTTTTTCTTTTCTTCTTTTTCCTTTTATTTTTAAATTAGTAGACATTTTATCTTTTGATCCTTTTTTTTATTAGTATCATTATAAATCACTTATGAGTTTTCTAAATTTGAAACTCTAACATCAAGTTAAACTCTAATTAAATCATAATATCAAAATCAATCATTTCAAACAAATATCTCAACACTTTTACGTATTCACACGAGCCCCCTTTAAATCAACATAACAACAACTCTTTTTTATTTTCTTAAAAACAACACATAGTAAAATATTGTGTAAATTTTAAACTATTTTAAACATTAAATAAAATCAATAGGATATAATTATTGTTATTTTATAAATAAATAAAAAATTCAACTTAATTTAATTTCTTTAAAATAATCAAAAGTAATTCAACCAAATTTTTTTTCATTTATCAAAATAAGTCAACATTAATTCCTGTCATTGTTTTTTTTATTCTAAATTCTAGCAATAACTGATATTTAAGAATTAATATTATAAATAATATGAATTTCTTAATATTTCAAAACTACTACTAACCTCTTATATTTAATAATTATTATTATTAACAATACAAATTTTTGAATATTTCAAAACTACTACTAACTTTCTGAATTAATTTTATTAGCAAGATCAACACTTTAATAATCATGTTGTGACTCCAAAGGCAATTTTTATCAATGGATAATTAGTATTAGCTCGATTCAGTTAATAATTTCAAACATATAACTAGTCAATAAATAAATAAAAAACTATTTCTAACTATTTACTATATCAAAAGAAAAAATAATTAAATTTAAAAATACAAGTCCAATCAAAAGATAATTAATTCAATCATGTCAATAATTCAAATTAACTCACAACAAGAATTAATAAGTAATTAACAAATAACAATCATATTTCATAAATCATGTATTGCAAAAGAAAAATACATTGCACTTCACACAATAATAGTAGGAAATAGATTAAACACAATTGGCTAATAAAGATTGACAATTTACTAAGCGTTTCACCACAACGTTGACAATTGACTAATTGACAACTAACACAAACTAATTGGAGAGATCTGCTCTGATACTATTAATGTGATACTCTAAACTCCAAAATAATATATATATATATATATATATTATATTTCTATAAAATTTGCAGTGGATAAATAAAAATTTGTTTCTAGAAAAATAAATACTTTTATTTTTTAATTTAGAATATCACGTTTCTCAAAAATCAAAAGGAACACTTTAAAGTTATTTTCTCCATTAAAATAGTGCAATCTCAGTAAGCTTGATTTAAGTATAATTATTTGATTTAATTCTAAAAACATACTAATACTTCTAAGGCTTTCATGCAAAAATTCATTTCAAATTAAATAAGTAAAATACAAATTAGAACCCTTATTCCCGGTATCACCTATCAGAGCATGGCTCCTCCCAAACTTGAAGTTCAAGACTCATTAACGTGTAACAACTGCGATTTCGTAAACCCAATGTCAAGGCAGTCAAACACAAACAACGAAAGAGGTGAGATTTGTAACACCCCAATTTTTAACAGTGCGGGTGTATTTTTTTTTTCAAACCAATTTAAATTCATAAATCAACGAAAGAAATACTTTTGGATAAAGTATTTAAGTCGTAACACCACGACAAAAGTCAACAATATTTACGAGCAGCGGAAATAGTTTTTGAAGCAAAAATCCAAATTATTTAAACAAAAAGATACATCAGGGCTATGAGACCTATCAGACATAGCTCATACATCTGGGGTATCTCGACAGACACCTGCATAAAAACACTACCCCAAGAATCTTGACTTTCCCCACTTCACATCAAAAAGTGGAACATCGAACCATCAAAATAAAAGTCAAGCTGACAATATAAGGTATAGGTACAATCTTCCAAATTGAAATAAATACAACCACAAACGAAAGACACATAACACCTATATAACCATCTATTCTAATCATGCTACAAAAACTATACAACTCAGGTGATCTTCACGCGCCCCGCAAGATTCTCCTAACACAACTTTGGTCAGGTATGTCTAACAACCTTTCCATCTCCAGGGTACTAACTGGTAGGATGATTCTGGTTCTCATATGAGGGCAAAGTCTAGATTTCTACAATAATTGTAAAGGTCACCAACCGAAATTAACAAATATCACATAACATTTAAAATTTAAATACACAATATAACTTTCAACTTTGCGTAGACCTTGAAAAGGTTTTCATATGTCAAACATGCATAAACAAGTTGAAAAATTAAGTTTTTAACAAAATTGCATTGTCATATTCGAATACAACATCCTTTTATTTGAATACAGGGCTAATTCATAAGTTAGTAGTAAAATCAACACACTATATTCGACTACAGCATCCTCGTAGTCGAATACAAGTGTGAAGCCAGTGAAAAATCTTGCACATTCGTATTCGACTACCACATAGCGTAGCCAAATACAAGTGCTAAGTCAGTGGCAAAACTTGAATATCTGTTTCGAATATAATGTCTTGTATTCAAATACGAGGCTGAAATTTCACTAAAACTGAACGTTTCACATATGTATCTGACTACACACTGCTTGTAGCCGAATACAACTCCTATAATTTGCATATTTTAGTCTGGAAAACGTTTCGAAATCATTCAACACTTGCCACATAGAGTCAATCAATCACACTCATCAGTTACAACAGAATCACAAACAACAATCGAGTATGTATAAACAATCATCACAATATATCAAACATGACTCGCGTGCCAAGCACCCTAATGCAATGTGTATCTGCCAAAATGCATGATTCCAGAATTCCAACCAGAACCCTCCTCGAAGAGACGTAAATCATAATTGTACCGCCTATCACAAACCAGTACTAATTAAGGAGGTGTCACCTATCATGGGTCAGCACAATTTACTAACATGCGTAAATCGTAAATATACACCTATCACAAACCAATACTATTTACTGAGGTGACACCTATCACGGGTTAACACGATTTACTAAAAAGCGTAAATCATAAATGTACCATATATCACAGAAAATACTATTCACTAAGGTTCCACCTATCATGGATCAGCACGATTTACAAAAATGTGCAGTCTATCACATACCTACATGACGTGAAAATCCCCGCTAGGATAATATGAACCAACAAATCACATGGCATTATCTCATGGCCCATTACGGTCACCACTATCACCATGGCCCCATCACAGTCACCATGTACTATGAAATGTATGAGCATACTCTGAATCTTTCCACAATGATCATTAAGTAAATGCAATTGTTAAAAGATTCCCTGTTTTTAATACTCATTTATCACTAATGATTTTGCAAATTAACCACATAGCATACTCAAACATATTTTCAAATTCAATCCACAATTCACACCAAATCATATCAATTCATTTTTCCACAAAATCCACACGTAAAACACATCTAAAAAATTCATAATATTAATTATGAAGACATCCATCACACCAAACATGAATCACCACAAATCACACCTCAAACACATCAAGTTCAAATTCCATAATTTCACCCATAAAACGCATTAAAATCATTTTCCACAAATCTACACATCAAATTCACACACACACACATACATGATAAAACTTGTTTCGTCATGCCTCTGTGAAGAAAGTGTCGTTTACCCCTTTTCATAGGATGCTTAATAACATTACGTGCTATCATAGTCTTTAAGACTCGCCCGTTCCATTCAACATGATTTTCTCTACTATTAACAAGAGATTAAGGATGATTAGTTCCTCAATTTGTTAATAAGTAGTCAACAACCATGATGGTGGCTTAGATTATCTTAACTGAACTGTAATAGCATTATTTGCGACTTGCACTTAAGGTTATTCTAATGCACAAGCGGTCAAACTATTTTCTCGACATCACTAAGTTTCCGTTATTTTCCTATAACTTTGATCCTATCGGTGAAGTACAATCACCCATAGCTATGTCACAAAGCCTTATATACGTCCACTTCGTACGAAATATCCATTAGGTATCAAACTGAATCAATAAGTATGACACTAACATACTGAGCATAAAACAATCATTATAGCCGAGAACTCCCTAATTTCTCTATTGCCCACAAATCCTCGATTTGTTTAGTCGCACAACTACATCAAACTACAGTGTCCTTATCAAAATGTTGGTATAATTATAACTTTAATAATTACATCCCAACATTCGGTTGGTGATCAAAGTTTCCTCAAATATTTTTGACCACATGTCAGAACTATACCACCTAAAACACAAACTTCCTTCAGGTTTAGTGCTTCGTTTCAAGAGTCACGTATCCAACAAAGTTGAACTTGAATTTCATTCCTGATTAAGACCTACATTTGTTTCATGCCTTAACACCTCAAATTCAAGCTTCACTAATCCATTTCCTACATACTTCGCAATTCTAGACAAACCGAAAAATAATTTTCCTACATCTACTACCAAAATTCATTATGATACTTCTCAATTCCACCTCGTCCTTTATTTGCAGCTTGATGATTATCTTTTCATTATGATAGGTCAAACACATTGTATTCACTCCATCATTTTTCCATTTATACAAATCTTAAATTTCTACCTCGAACCTTGATACATCTTCATTATAGTGATTTCAATAAATCAAGCCTTACTAGTTCATACCAAATTTTTCCATTTCATGCTCAATTCTTCCCTACCAAACAAACATTTAACTTTGTTGATTGACAAACACAATAGCAACCCCCATGACATGTACTCAAGTAGTGCCTTTGTATCATTGGTATACCTCTATAATAACCATGTCTAAATTACAGGTGAGATAATTTCTTTCATGAATCTTTAATTGACATAAGCTACATCTCTATGTGTTGGTCCAACAAGTTTTCTTGGCACATTTTTCCAAAATTTGGTTCACTCACTGGATTCTTATTCCTTTTCAACCTTCACCGAGATGCAAACTGAAAGAATTAAACAATCAAACATCCTAGATAATTATTTGTCAAATGTTGCCCATAAACATTTCATATGGAGTAATTAGCTATAAACCTCATACTCATAACTTTGTAGTAAAATATCTCAAAGACCCACATATTTTTCATCATCCATCTAGTCACTGAAACACTCTCTTAACGCTTGACTTCCCAAGACCAACATATAAACCATAAATCATTTGTCACATTTCTTCCTTTTCATTTTCTATTGTTAAATTAAATTATAAAATCTGATCTTCGAAATCTCCAAATACTCATCACACTGTCTAATTTCATCCATTTCATCTTAAGATACAATACAATATAATATCTTATTCATCATTGAATCTAATTATCTTAGTAATCTCACTAGTTAAAAACT
The DNA here is from genome assembly GCA_037974835.1 of Cicer judaicum. Taxonomy (NCBI): domain Eukaryota; kingdom Viridiplantae; phylum Streptophyta; class Magnoliopsida; order Fabales; family Fabaceae; genus Cicer; species Cicer judaicum. The sequence goes on along the minus strand of JBBPBS010001102.1, from coordinate 10,290,162 downwards.
CTTCTAATCATAGCACAACATTTTTAGTAGATCTTCAAACACTCTCATCCTAAACCTGAATTATTTATCCCTTGCTTACCTCAACTACCTCAATTATACAACTTTAAGGTGTCACTTGGTCCTCCATCCAATCTTGTGGATTTTAAATCATTGACTTAAAGATCAACCATCTTATGGTCCCAAATCAAATCTCGAATAATCACTCTGACTTCTCAAAATATTCACACTCTCCTAGTAATTACCATCATTTAATAAGCACTCAAAGTGTACATTGCTACAATCTCTAAGTATTGTCGTACTCTATACTTCCAATGCCACTTAATAGTAACATGTGGTTCAATACATCAAGGCTTAACTCCTTGTGTTTATCCAGACTTCACCCAAAATTCACACTTAGGCGTTTATAGTTTCATCTTAAATCACTATCTATACTTACCATCTCCTAATCCACACATAAATTTGTTACTTATCGAAGAAATATATATTCTTACATCTATAATCGTCATGAGATTCGTACTTAACAATCTGAGTTGCAAATCTATTTTAACTAGAATGCTCGACTTTCCCCCTTAAGGTATCGACTATTCCTCAAAGTGTACTTTATCTAATCAAAGTAGTATTTTTACGACCCTTAACTTTAATACAAGTCGTTGACACCTAAGCACAAAATGCTATTCCAAATGGAATCCCTATCTTCTCAATAATTCCATGGGGTTCACACCTCTTTCATAGTTATCAAACTTCATCCAGTCTCATCCTAAAATCTACCAGGCGAACATATAATAATCTTCTTAAAAAGCTCACCACTTAGATCTTTACAAGAAATCACCTATTAGTCTAACTTTATTCCATCCATAGCCATCATCTTCGAGTTACCATCAACAACATAGCTTATGTGTCCTTGGAACCAGTTCATAAATCCCATGCCGTCATGATTCACCTTAAGCGTGCTTGACAGTTTATCATTTCAAAGATCTTTTCCACTTCTAGAATCCACTGATAAGTTTTTTCTAGGCTCTTCTCACCATTGAACTTTAGAGGATTGTAACGACGAAAATCTTCCAATCCCCTTGACTCAGCAGCACTGATACCTCTTTCCCTCTTCTCTGGATCCCGCAGAGTCTTTTTGTATGACCCATAGTTTTAAACTCGAATTTATGTTTTTTTAGTGTATTTTGGTATTGAACTTTGTGGCTTTTTAGCCAAGTTATTGATATTTTGTGAGTTTAATGCCCAAAAATATCTTTTGAAGCCTTGATTAAAATTATTCGTCGATAAATAAATTAGATTAAGTACGGTGAATCTTTTGTCAAAGAATAATTTATTTGTGTTACGAAGAATTTAATATCGGGCAGTTTGGTTAAAAATATCTCGGGTTGCTGAAAATTGCATCTGTCAAATGAGTTGCGGCGAGAGTGGATATTTTTATTAAATGGTTTGAGAGGTTATGGGTGAAATGGTAATTTTAATGAATATCTAGATATTTTCAGATATTTGTTAAGCTATAATTAATATATATAAAAATATATATGTTTGGAGGGAAAAAAAAGGAAAAAGAAAAAGAAAGGAAATAGAAAGGAAGGAAAAAGAAAGGAAGGAAAACTGAAAGAAAATCATTTCCTTCCAGCCTTTGCGTGAACTTCTTCTTCTTCTTCCTCCTTCACTGTTTCGCAAATCTAAACTACAAATACAAATCTTCACTTTTCTTCTAGATCTAAGCTTCGTTTCATGAAGAGATAGAAGGGAAAGTTATTCATCTCCACGCTACGGTGGTAGTGAACTAACTTTGGAAGCGACGTTACGAGCGGAGATTTTACCAGAATTAATTACGGTACCATAATCGCATGTTAGAGCTATCGTTAAGGTAAGGGCTCCTACCAAAATTTTTGTTTGCATTTAGGGACTTATTTGTGGTTGTGTGGAAAATAAATTTGTTGGGTTTGAAGTGTAGATTTGGGGAACACGAATTTAATGCTTTTATGGGTGAAAGTTTGGAGTTGGGTTTTTGGTGAAATTAAGGAGTGTTTTCATGGAAAAGGAATTTGATTCATTATATGTGTGTTGTTGAGGAAAAGACATTTGATGTGTTTGAGTTGTGATTTGTGAAAATTAGTTGGGCATGTGTTATGTTTGAGTTTTGTGGAAATTTGTGGTAATTGATGATGGAACTTGGTGTGGATTTTTTGGTTTTTGAATTGGTCGAATTTATTGTAAATTTTGGATAAACTTTTATGTGTGTGGTCGAAATTGAATGTTTGAGTATGCTCTATGTGGAATTTGAAAATTGTTAGAGTTATATGAGTATTAAAAATAGGGAATCTTTTAATATCTACATTTACTTAATGATTGTCGTGAAAATCGTTAAAGTTAAATGAATATTAAAAATGGGGAATCTTTTAATATCTGCATTTACTTAATGCTCATGCATTTCATTTTACATGACGATCGGATGGGCCATGGTGATAGTGGTGACCGGATGGGCCACGAGATGATACCATGTGATTTGTTGGTTCATCTTATCCTTGCGGGGATTGTCGCATCATGTAAGGTCCACGATAGACTGCACAGTTTTGGTAAATCGTGATGACCCGTGATAGGTGGCACCTCAGTAAATAGTACTTCGGCCTGTGATAGGCGGTTCATTTACGATTTACGTTTTTAGTAAATCGTGTTGACTCGTGATAGGTGGCACCTCGATAATTAGTACTTCGGCTTGTAATAGACGGTACAATTATAATTTACGACCCTTCTAGGAGGATTTTGGTTTGGGAATCCGAGTCCATGCATTTTGGCATATACGCATTGCATTAGGGTGCTTGACACGCGAGTCATGTTTGATTCAAGATTATGATTGAGTGTTTGAACTCAAGTGTTTGTTGTGGTTGTGCCATAATTGCTAAGTGTGAATGTTTTGGATTTGTGTGTAAGTGTGATTGATTGGAAAACCTTTTCGAGACTTAAGTTGTCATTGTGATTGTGCTATAATTACTAAGTGTGATTGTTTGGATTTGCGTGTAAGTGTTGATTGATTTCAAAACCTTTTTAAAAGCTGAATTTTTTTGTTTTCTTATGTGTATTCGAATACAAGAAGGTTGTATTCGAATACAAACATGTTGTTTTTGCTACTGACTTATGAAACAGCCTTGTATTCGAATACAGAGATGTTGTATTCGAATACAACAGTACAGTTTTGTTTAAAACTCATTTTTTCAACTTTGATTATGCATGTTTAACATATGGAAACCCTTTCAAGGAGCATGCTAGGTTGAAAGGTCATTTTATGCATTTGAAATTTAAATGCTATGTGTTAATTGTTAATTTTGGTTGGTGACCCTTTACAACTATTGTGGAAATTTGGGCTTTGCCCTCATATGAGAACCAAGACCATCCTACCGGTTAGTACCCTGTAGATGGGAAGCTAGTTGGACATATCTGGCTGGAGCTGTGTCAAGAGGATCTTGCGGAGTGCATGGAGATCACTCGGGTTGTACAGTTTTTGTAGTATGATCAGATTAGGTGGACGTATAGGGACTAGATGTATTTCTTTTTGGTTGTATCTATTTTAATTTGATAGATTGTACCTATACCAATATAGTTACCTTAACTTTTTATTTGATGGATCCATGTACCACTTTTTGATGTGACGTGGGGGAGTTAAAATTCTTGGGGCAGTGCTTTTGTACAGGTGTCTACCGAGAATACCCCTGAGTATGAGCTATGTTCGATAGGCCTTATAGCCTCAGCTAGACTTTTATTTTGATATGTAAGTACTTTGGGTTTGTATTTCAAAAACTATTCCGCTACTTATAAATATTGTTGACTCTTGTCGTGTGTTACGAATTAAATATTTATCCAAAAGTATTTCCTTCTTTATTTCTTTGTTTTTATGAATTTGTTTTGAAAAAAAAAAATACACTCGCGTTGTTAAAAATCGGGATGTTACACTTTGCAGCAATAGAAAAACCATATTATTCATAGCTTCAGTCATTTGATCATCCCCATTGACATTGATTGTTGCAGCGTTATCCCTTCTTGGAGGCATTATTTCCTCAAAACCAACATCAAGAAGAAATCTCAACACCCCTTAGAATAATTCCAAAAATAACTTTTGACTACATCAATATATAACAACTACACCATACCTGACAACTTAACACGATGCATGATCAGATAATCCCTCCCAACCTATAGGTTGACCTATAATCTAAACCAAAGCTCTAATACCAAACTGTAACACCCCAATTTTTAACAGCGCAAGTGTATTTTTATTTCAAACCAATTTAAATTCATAAATCAATGAAAGAAATACTTTTGGATAAAATATTTAAGTCGTAACACCACGACAAAAGTCAACAATACTTACAAGTAGCAGAAACAGTTTTTGAAGCAAAAATCCAAAGTATTTAAACAGCAAAATACATCGAGGCTATAAGACCTATCAGAAATAGCTCACACCTCTAGGGTACTCTCAGCACACACCTGCATATAAGCATTGCCCCAAGAATTCGACTTTCCCTATGTCACATCAAAAAGTGGAACATGGACTCATCAAAATAAAAGTCAATATGACAATATAAGGTATAGGTACATTCTTTCGAATTGAAATAAATACAACCACAAAAGAAAGACATGTATCCCCTATTCAACCATCTAATTTGATCATGCTACAAAAACTATACAACTCAGGGATCTCCACGTGCCCCACAAGGTCCTCCTTACACAACTTCGGTGAGGTATGTCTAGCTACCTTTCCATCTCCAGGGTACTAACCGGTAGGATGATCCTAGTTCACATCTGAGGGCAAAGCCCAGATTTCAACAATAATTGTAAAGGTCACCATCCGAAATGTTTCAACTTAGCATACACCTTGAAAGGGTGTTCATATGTCAAACATGCATAAACAAGGTGAAAAATGATGTTTTTAACAAAACTACCACATGGGATAGCCGAATACAAGTGCTAAGTCAGTGACAAAAATTGAATATCTGCATTCGAATACAAGGCTGAAATTTCACTAAAACTGAATGTTTCACATATGTATCAGACTACACACTGCTTGTAGATGAATACAACTGCTAAAATTTGCAGAATTAAGTCTCAAAAACGTTTCAAAATCATTCAACACACAAAGTCAATCAATCACACTCATCAATTACGGCACAACCACAAACAACAACCGAGTATGTATATACAATCATCACAATATATCAAACATGACTCGCATGCCAAGCACCCTAATGCAATGTGTATATGCCAAAATGCATGATTCCGGAATTTCAAACAAAACCTTCCTCGAAGGGACGTAAATTATAATTGTACCGCCTATCACAGACCAATACTAATTAACGAGGTGCCACATATCACGGGTCAACACGATTTACTAAAAAGCATAGATCGTAAATATACCGTCTATCACATACCAATACTATTTACCGAGGTGCCACCTATCACGGGTCAACACGATTTAATAAAAAGCGTAAATCGTAAATGTACTGCCTATCACAGACCAATACTATTTATCGAGGTGTCACCTATCACGGTCAGCATGATTTACAAAAATGAGCAATCTATCACAAACCTACACGACCCAAAAATCCCGCATAGATAAGATGAACCAACAAATCACATGGCATCATCTCATGGCCCATTACAATCACCACTATCACCATGGCCCTATCGCAGTCACCATGTACTATGAAATGTATGAGCATACTCTAACTCTTTCCATAACGATCATTAAGTAAATGCATATATTAAAATATTCTCCGTTTTTAATACTCATTTATTACTAATGATTTTTTAAATTCACCACAAAGCATACTCAAACAACAAATTCAATCCACAATTTACACCAAATCATATCAATTCATCTTTCCACAAAATCCACACATAAAACACATCTAAAAAATTCATACTATTAATTATGAACACATCATTGACACCAAACATGAATCACCATAAACTACACCTCAAACACATCACATTCAAATTCCACAACTTCACCCATAAAATGCATCAAATTCATTTTCCTCAAATCTACACCTCAAACACATCAAATTTATTTTCCACAAATTCACATATAAGGTCCTAAATGCAAACTAAAAGTTTTGAAGGAGTCATTACCTTAACTATCACTTTAACAACCGTTTACGACACCGTAATTAATTTTGGTAAAACTTCTTCTCGCTTCGAAAATAGCTCACTAGCACCGTAGCGTGGCAATGAGCAACTTTCCCTTCTGTCACTTCTTGAAAGGAAGCTTAGATGTTGAAGAAAAATGAAGGTTTGTTTTTTAGTTTTGTTGAAAAAAACACTAACACATGTGTTTGTTTTCTTGAAACAGAGAAAGAAGAAAAAGATAAGGAGGGTGGCATGAAAACAAGGAACACGTGTACTGATTTTCTTCTTTCTTTCATATATAATATTTTTAACAAATATCTGAATATCTAGATATTTTATAAAAATCATCATTACACATGTCACATGACATCACTTATCAAATCACTTTTCAAAACAAATATCTTCTATCTTCTCTCGCCCCAATTCAATCGACAAATGAATTTTTCTACAACAAGTGATATTTTTAAAAAAATTGTCTGGTATTAAATTATTCTTTGACAAATAATTTTAATTAGGTCTAAATATATATATATATATATATATATAAATATTAAACATATTAATAACTCTAAAAATATATTTTTGGTACTTAATCTACAAAATAAAATAAAATTGGCTAAATGCCTCAACAATTCAACACAAAGTACACCAAAATTACATAAATTAGGATTTAAAAAAAAATTAAGGGTCTTACAAGATTCAAAACTATGTTTATAATATAATTGAAGTAAGAAGAACACGCTAAAAATCAATATAGAACCGTATTATTACACAAACACTGCTCAAGAAAAATATCACGTTAAAAGTCAAAATCACTCAACGAAAATCAATACATTTCATTATAACATCAAATCATCTAAGAAAAATTATAATCACAGGAGATATACATTAATCACAACAAAACAATCACAAGAAAATACAATATTATGCATGAGCTTAAACTCTACTCCATACTGTGGTACCATTCTAATTATGAAGTACTTAGTTAGGAGGCTTGATATTATGTCATTACCCTGGTGGACGGTCAATTCAAATTGGTCATGTCCTCATAGATCCCATCAACTCAATCTGAGACACATATACACGACAGTCGAGGTAAACGTGTGTTGCATCGTAGCTCCCGATATTTGGAGTGCTACCACCAAGTTACCTAGGAATTCCCCATTTGAATACCTTCAAGGTCTAATAATCTTTCTTTAAGGCTCAACAGCAGACCGCCACGATCAGGCTCATTTAGTTGTATTTCCCCAAAATCACTAGGCTTGACAGGTCCTACCTATATGATGACAAAATAATTTCCACTTCACAAATTCTCAATATATATATTTTCCCCCCTCATTAACATATGATACTCCATTAAGATCGTTATCTTAAACACATATTGCAATCACCACTATTTCACCAACTATGGAGTTACTTCAATATTCACATCACAAATTCATAATATCACTATCATTAATCAAATATCATCACATAAACTCATCACAATTTTATAGCATCACTATCATCAATCATACATCATGATATTGACCTATCACAAATTTATAACGTCATTATAATTAATTATACATCACCATAATAACATATACTTATCAAAATGAATTCACCTTTTATTATCACATCACATAAACCCATCTAAACAAACATATGCATCAAATTTATTTGATATTCCATATCACAGTAATATCAAATACCAAATATCACAATAATATCAAATGCCACACATTTAACAAAATTAAATCAAATATAACAATAATATCAAATGTCACACATTTAACGAAATTAAATCAAATATCACACTAATATTACATACAACACATTTAACAAAAATAAATCAAATATCACATATTTAACGAAGTAAAATCAATCAACACATTATAAATATTTCTATTCCACATTTTAATCTCACAATTTCCATATTTTCACACAAATCAATTTATCACTCAAAGGGCTAATATCGTATGTAGCGAGACTCGAATGAATCGTTAAGAAATACGATTTTCTCGTTAATCTCACAATATATTATACTTACGAATTCAAACGATCTGTCACTCCTTAGCTTATTTTGACGCTTTCACACACGAATACAATTTCACGAGCAAACAGTTTTTGTTCATTGACTCTTTGTCCTTCAATTGATCTCGATAATTTATGGGTAAACATTAAAAATAAATTATGAGAAGACACTCTAAAATTAATTTCAAAATTTGATCAAGGAATCTTACCATAAATCAGAAAAACCAATCAGTGGGTAATATATCCACTTTTTACACGATCGTTTTGGCGTTGGTTTCACTCAAATTGGATTTACGGTGAATAAGAACGGTGCAAAATAATGATGTAAACGAAGAGGTCTAGTATTTTAGAGAGATATCGGGGTTGTAACAAATTGTTGTTGAGTTCCTCTTGGTTTTATGGCGGCCGGATGTAAACTCATTCCTTATTCTTTTATTTTATTAACAATTTACTTCATTTACACATGAGTCAAACCCATTAGTCTCCTTTTATGCTTTAATATTACTATTTTTATTTTATTTTTTAAAAACATAATTTCATTAATAAAACATTATTAATATTTCAAAACTAATAATTTATAAAATAAAATAATTAATCTTTTAAAATATATTTATAACCAAAACTCTCATATTCAAATTAATCACTATAATTATACTTATTTTTCTAAATACTTTCATTAAAATACTACCATCCTTAGAAAATATTTGAATTTATAAAACAAATAAATATAACATCAACAGTTTATATTAATTATTAATTCGAAATAAATAAATATAAAATCACAATGTCATAACAAGTATATGAAAATCAAGAAAATCAACTACAATATTACTACTATCTCAAGATAATTATTTATAAAATAAATAACTAATATTAGAAAAATATCAATGAAACGCATTGTAAAATATCATATAAATTGCTTAAGCGCATCTACACGTAAAATCGCCAAAATTATTATTCTTTAAAATATTATAATAAATTATTATTTTGAAAAATATATAAAATATATATTTGTTATTTAGTTTACTCATCTAGTCTGATATGTATAAAAGTAGCACATCGTTTAAAGCACCCATATAACCAAAACTAATCATGAAGTTTATTAACATATATTCTAAAATAATTTTAACCATAAATTAATTATTTAAAATAATTTTAACAACAAATTAATTATTTAAAATAATATTTTATTAATAAAATAATTTATTATAAAATTCAGGGTATTACATATAGCACATTGACTCTTTTATTTAACTTTTTTAGTTCAACTTCTTCAAGTAACATGAAATCTATCTAAATCTTAATAACATTCTATCTAATTTATTTTTTGACAAGTCAAATGCCAATTACACTTTCGATTGCAACTGAGGTCAGAACTATTGATAATTAGAGTCTTAAATGGTGGCTTTAACCTAATTAAGGAAATAGTAATAAAGTGTTGCTTGTGATTAAAAGGCTAATTGGTAGATTTAATCCTACCTGGTACAATCAATGGGCTTAAATGATACAACCTTTTTAATGAGGTCATAACCAACCAACAAATTTTGTTGAGCCAAGTTCCCAAAGATTGAACCAATTTGAGATGGGATAAATCCCAAACAAACCGTCCCACGTGCAATTGGAATAAAGGTACTAATAGAATGCAATTTAACATCTGCACCTTTGAAATTTGTTGTGATTATAGGAAAATCATATGCATCTGATGTGACACTATAGCAAAGACTAAACATATTATTTGGATCTTCAACACGGTCTAGGTCAACCAATTCTGTTACAGCTGATTCCAAATTAGTATAATCCTCGCTTGGTAAAAGCGTCAATGTAGTACCTGAATCAATAATGATGTTACCCTCATCACCACCACTTGAATCTCCAACGAAATTTATTCTTTTGTTTCCTACTGTAAATGCTTCTAATGTCAAATAGTAAAAAGGTTGTGGGTCTCTTTTCACTAAAGGAGTTGACACAACACCTTGTCCTGAGACAACAGCTGCATCTCCAAAATGGAGTTTGCTTGTCCCTTTTGACTCAACCAACAATGGCACCAAACAGTAAGAGAACTTTCCACCAATTGTTGATCCCAATTTTGTTATAAGAGACACAGATCCACGTCCAAGGCCGACTATACCAGAGGTTTTACCTTTTAACTATAAAATTAATATTATACTTTTTAACTAAAAAATAGTATTTATACCAATTATGTCAAAATAATAATAATAATATGTATGGAAATAAAAAAAAAAGTTATACTAGACCTATTGAAATAAAAATAAGCCTATTTTTAATTTGTTGAATTTGAGCTCGGTGTTCAAACTTATGTGTTTATTATAGTGATTTTCAATCAAATTAAATAAATAGTAGCATACTTTCATTCATTGCAATTACATTTCTTTATGATATTTAAATATTTTATAAAATACCAATTCTCAGTGATAAAATTTAAAATCACTATGAGACTATTTTATCACTGTAGAAATTAAATATTTAAAAAAATTTGTGTCTACAATTTTGCTTAAACTTTATTTGCTATATATTTTAAACAATTTTGTCTCCATGGAATGTTTATGCTAAAATTTATATATTTTAATGTGATGTTATCAGTATAGTAGATACATATTAAATATTTGAAGGCTGTTTAAAATTATATATATTCAAAACCAAGTTCGTGTATAATTGAGATAAAGAATCAATTTATTGATTCCAATTACTTTATAATATATAATGTAAATATGATTGTCTTTTACAAGATTCATTAAAAAAGAAATATTTAAATTATTATTATATTTTTTTTTATCTCTTGTGATTGGAATTGTCCTAAAAGAATTAGATATAAAATGATAGTAAAATTATATAAAAATTTGACTCGTGCATCACACTATTATAAGTTTGATTTATATAGTTCATTATACGCAAGAATTACACGCACAAATTAAGAAATGATTCAAAAAAATTTCTATCTAAAAGTAAAAATTAAAAAAGTTATAAAATAAAACTAATAAATAAATGTTATGCCAAAATAGATGATAAGTAAAAGTATATAGTTGAATAAAAAAAATCTATATTTAAATTGAAATGCAAGTAACTAATATGTATTTTTTTTCATAAGTTCTCTCCACTTGAAGTCATCTATTTAAGCTGTGTTTGACAAAAAAAATATAGGTTCCTCTCTTAAAGGAGATTCGAACTTGATTTACATGTGTCTTGTTTATATTCTTAAACATGTGTGTGAAAAAAATCAAATAGACTAGATTCTTGTTTAGGCTCTCAGATAATAGCGTTACCATCTTTGGTATGATATGTTAGGTAGACGTCAGAACATTCCATTGGTCAAACTCATGAAACTAACCTATTGATTATTGCAAAAAAATTTAATAAATTTAAGACTAAATGACACTCGCGGTCCCTTAACTTAATTTCAGTTAATGTTTTAGTTATTCATTTTTTTTTCTTCTCGATGTGGTCATTTATTTTAACTTTAAGAGTTTATTTGATCTTTTATGTTTTAAAATATCAACAATGTTATCATTTTTCTTACAAAAATTCATTAAAATTTTCAAACAAAATCCATAAAATTAATTATCATCTTCAATATAATGGAAATTTTATCAAATTCATAACTTAAATCTTTAATAAACTCATATTTTCATTTTTGATTTGATGAATTTGATGTTGTTGAAGATCAAAATATGAGTTTATTTAAATATATAAGTTATAGATTTGATGAAATTTATATTATATTTAAATTTAACAATGAAGCGCTTTCGTGTATTATTTTACAGCGCTTTTTTCACATGCGCTGTAAAATGCATGCGCCTTCATTTATTTTAACTACCTATTACAGCGCTTGTGAAACAAGCACTGTAAAATACATGCGCTTCATTGAATTTTCCTACCTAATACAGCGTTTTTTTCACAAGTGCTGTAAAATTCATCTTTCAAATAATTATATACGTTGGAAACTCTCATATACGTACTGTGTCATGAATTATTCTAAACAAGCTCTACATCTTTCAAAACCCTAATATTATTCTAAACACAGTACGTGTGCGGCCATCTACGTTGTCTCAGGTATTTTTTAATTTGTTTTGTCAATTTGAAATTCTACACATATATACACATGATCCGTTTATGTAAATTTGAAATTGTAAAAAACTGTCAAAAACTCATACCACATGATCTGTCCTGTTTTTGTCAATATTCTCTACCCTAGTTTTTTAATTCTACACATATATACACATGATCCATTTATGTAAATTTGAAATTGTCAAAAATTGTCAAAAACTCATACCACATGATCTGTTCTGTTTTGAAATTGTTAGTTGATATTAATTTGTTTCTTTTTGAAACTTGTTGAATTGTTTTGAAAGCTTATTAGTTTTGTAACTGCATTTATATAGGTGGTATAATATGGATAGGAAATGGATGTCAGCCAATCGATTGTCAAAAGAGTATGAAATTGGAGTGAAGGAGTTTGTTGAGTTTGCAGTGAAGAATGCAAAAGATCCAAATAGAGTAGTTTGTCCTTGTTTAAAATGTTGTTTTGAAAAACGTGTTAGAGAAGATGAATTAGAAGGACATCTAGTATGTAATGGAAGTGATCAAAGCTACACATGTTGGATAAGACATGGTGAGAAAAAAAAAAAGGAAACATTAATTTTGAGAATAGTTCGACACATGCTTCAACTGACTTTGAGACAGATACATATGAGCCGGACCGAGTTGATGAGATCGCAAAAGCAGTTGAAGAAGATCTTCGAGATTGTCCTAAAATGTTTGAAAGTTTGTTGAGTGATGCAGAGAAAAAATTATATAATGGTTGTACTAAATTCACAAGATTGTCGGCGATATTAAAGTTGTACAACTTAAAAGCGAGTAATGGATGGTCAGATAAAAGCTTTACATAATTACTAACACTCATAAAAGATATGTTACCAGATGATAATGAACTTCCCAGTCAAACCTACGAGGCTAAACGGATTTTGTGTTCTATTGGGATGAGTTACGAAAGGATTCATGCGTGTCCTAACGATTGCATTTTATTTCGAAATGAATACGAACTACTTAAGGCGTGTCCGAAATGCAATGTCTCTCGACATAAGAAGAAAGAATCTACCCCAACAAAAGTCGTGTGGTATTTTCCTATAATACCAAGATTTAGGCGCATGTATCGCAGTGAAGAAGATTCAAAACACTTGACATGGCATGCAGATGAAAGAATTAGAGATGGAATGTTTCGACACCCTTTAGATTCCCCATAATGGGCAAAAATTGATCACGAGTATCCTGAATTCAGGATAGAGTCAAGAAATCTAAGACTTGCACTTTCTACTGATGGAATGAATCCACATGGTCTTCAAGGCATCTCACACAGCACGTGGCCTGTGATTTTGGTAATATATAACCTACCTCCATGGTTATGTATGAAACGTAAGTTTATGATGTTGTCTCTGTTAATTTCTGGAGCCAAACAACCGGGGAATGATATCAACGTATACTTGACTCCTCTAATCGAATATTTAAAACGTATGTGGGAGACAAGTGTGGAAGTTTATGACGGGTATAAGAAAGAATGTTTCAATTTGAGGGCTATGTTGTTCGGCACAATTAATAATTTTCCAGCATATGGTAATTTATCAGGATATAGCATTAAAGGTCAGTGTGCATGTCCTATATGTGAAGAGAGTACAAATTGGATGCGATTGAAACATTGTAAGAAGAATGTGTTTCTTGGACATCGTAGATTTTTACCTTACAGTCATCAGTATCGTGGGTGGAGAATTGCATTCAATGGAAAATCAGAGGAAGGTAAAGCTCCTTTAGCACCGACTGGATATCAAATACTTGAAAAAGTACAAGGAATGACTAATAAATTTGGCAAACCTTTTGCGGGAGAGCTAGTCAAATCTGGGTGGAAGAAAAAGTCAATTTTCTTTGAATTGTCATATTGGAAGTCATTGTATATAAGACATTTCCTTGATGTGATGCATATTGAAAAAAATGTATTTGATAGTGTTATTGGTACATTACTCAATGTTATAGGAAAGTCTAAAGATGGCATCAACGCAAGATTGGACTTGGTCGATATGGGAATAAGAAATGAATTGGCTCCAGTAAAGAAAGGAAATCGCACATATCTACCTCCAGTCGCTCATACTCTATCTAGAAAGGAAAAAAAAATTTTATGTAAATTTCTACACGAAGTTAAAATTCCAGAAGGATACTCTTCGAACATTAAAAATTTGGTTTGTATGAAAGACCTCAAGTTAAAAGGTTTGAAGACCCATGATTGTCATATTCTAATGGAGCATTTGCTACCAATAGGTATACGTTCCATTTTACCTGAAAAAGTTTGACTAGCCTTAACTAGATTATGTTTCTTCTTCAGGGAAATTTGTAGTAAAGTGATCGACCCTCAGAAATTACCGACATTGCAGATGGAAATTGTTGTTACTTTGTGTGAGCTTGAAATGTATTTCCGACCATCGTTTTTTGATATAATGGTTCACCTTACTGTTCATCTGGTTAAGGAGACACAACTTTGTGGGCTAGCTTATATGAGATGGATGTATCCGATAGAACGATATATGAAAATATTAAAAGGGTACGTAAAAAGTAGAAGTCGACCAGAAGGTTGTATTGCTGAACGATACATTGTTGAAGAGGCTGCTGAATTTTGTACTGAATATCTGTCCAATGTTGAATCCATAGGGCTTCCCAAGTCTCGTCATTCGGGAAGAATATCAGGAGAAGGGATAATTGGAAGGAGACTGCTAACTATATCAAGGATAGAATGGGAGCAGGCACAATTGTATGTTCTGCACAATGATGATGAGGTTCAACCGTATGTTACAATACACATGAATCAGTTATCTCGTTTGAACATGAATAGGAATCAAAATTGGATAACTCGAGAGCACAATCGAAGTTTTATAACATGGTTAAAAAATCACATAAAGTCAAAATTTGATATAGACCCCAGATCAATTTCACAGAGATTGAGGTGGCTAGCAAATGGTCCGAGCTTACATGTCTTTTCTTACACTGGTTATGTTATTAACGACTACATATTTTATACCAAAGAACAAGATAATCAGACCACTATGCAAAATAGTGGAGTCACTCTCGTAGCTGAAGCGATGCATGTCTCCAGTGCAAAAGACAAAAACCCAATATATGCAAATCTATCATATTTTGGGGTTATCGAGCGCATGTGGGAGTTAGACTACACAATGTTTCGTGTTCCCATATTTGGTTGCAAGTGGGTCGATAATAATAATGGCGTTCGGAATGATGAGTCAGGATTCTTGCTTGTTGATTTTAATAGGGTAGGATACAAAGACGAGCCTTTTATTTTAGCGTCGCAAGCTCAACAAGTGTTTTATGTCACTGATCCTTCTGATGATAAATGGTTTGTTGTCCTATCAACCAATAAAATAAGTGATGATAACAATAATGATGAAGATGTTGGTAATGATCTTTTATTTGCAACATCACAACAAC
Source organism: Cicer judaicum (assembly GCA_037974835.1). Classification (NCBI taxonomy): domain Eukaryota; kingdom Viridiplantae; phylum Streptophyta; class Magnoliopsida; order Fabales; family Fabaceae; genus Cicer; species Cicer judaicum. Next base: position 10,274,526 of record JBBPBS010001102.1, on the reverse strand, counting down.
CACATGAAATTGATTCAACTGATGATGGTTTATATCTTAGAGATGATCATGACGAGGGAATTTGGATTAATCCATCGTTTCGTATTGTAAATGGACAAACGAATGTGAATCCCACCAGGAAAAGAAGAAGAGCATCTTAATGTACATGTTTAATCGTTTTATATAAGCCATGCATGTAATCTGAATTATTGTGATAAATATGCATGTAATTTGAATTGAGTGTTTTACACTAATATGACAAATTTCATATCAGAAGCTTTTGGAAGCATAAGCCTTTGTGGAAGTTGAGTTTATTGCCTTTACAATCAAATACAATTGTAATTGTTATACGTGTGTTTCAATTGTTTCTTTAGGGGATATTATTATTTTAGGGAATATTATAAGTGCAGGAGCATGTTTATGTAAATTTGGGGATAATATTATTTTAGGGAATATTATAAGTGCAGAAGCATATTATTATTTTAGGGATAATATTATTTTAGGGAATATTATAAATACAATTAGGGATAGTTTGGTTGATGAGTCTTTATTTTGATGAGGGGTTGGGGATAAGGGTCTTTGGTGAAGTGCATGTTTATGTAAATTTGGATCCAAATAAAACAAACACAAAAATAACATATTGAGGCCTTTTATAGCGCTTTTTTAAACACAAGCGCTGTAAAAGGCCCTTTAAAAAAAAATAATAAATATGTTTACAGCGCTCTTTCTAACAAGCGCTGTAAAAGACCCTTTTAAAAATTAAATAAAGATACAATTTACAGCGCTTATATTAAAGAGCGTTGTAAAAGACTCTTGTAAAAGAACCTTTTAAAAGCGCTTACAGTTACGAAGTTCACATAATTCAGATTCGAACCAAGGCCTTCCAAGTGTGAATTCTAGGGGTTAACCATCAAGAGTAACTAATATTAAAGGAAAAATTAACGCTCAATAATTAACGCTCAATAATTAAATATATGACTTTAAAAATGTGTTAATATTTATAATATAACTTTAATGTATTCTGATAGAGACCTTTTACAGCGCTTATTGGGAAAAGTGGTGTAAAACGTTTTAAAAATAACATTCATCAGACACCTAACTGGACCTTATCTAACAGGATTTTCTTCAAACACCTTGTACGCATTTTTCGCAAAAACACATTGTTAACAGGCTCTTTAACAAAAACACATTGTTAACAAAAAAATCAAACTCAAATCAATTTTTCGCAACATGGCAAATGAACCTGAAGACCAAGTTTCGAATTATTAAGAAGGAATGTAGAGAGATAAAAAGGGTGTTGTTTCGATTTAAGAAGGAACCTGAAGACCTGGAGATTGTTTTGCTTGGAGGTTCAACATGGCTTTGATGTTTGTGAAGAAGATGCATAAAAACCTTCCAACGAGGAAGAGTTTTAAAAAGCCATGCATGTAATCTTTGATGTTGGTGAATAGGAAGAGTTTAAAAAATAACTTAACAAAACACAAAAATAACATCAAAAAACAATAAAGCCTTTTACAGCGCTCATCTAAACAAGCGCTGTAAAAGACTGTAAAAAAAACATTCATATAACATATAATTAAACAAGGAGGTCTATTACAGCGCTTGTTTACATAAGCACTGTAAAAGACTCTATAAAACAAAATAGTCTTTTTACAGCGCTTATGTGAAATAAGCGTTGTAAAAGACTTTAAAAATGACATTATGTAACATTCTCAATCAATGAGGTTTTTACAGCGCTTAGTTTGGAAAAGCGTTGTAAAAGAGCCTTTTAAAAAATTAATTAAGGACGCCTTTTAGAGCGCTTTTTTAACAAGCGCTATAAAAGGCTTAGGCCTTTTAGAGCACTCTATGAAAAAGCGCTGTAAAAGGGTTATAAAAAAACGCTGTAAAAGGGTTATATATATAACAGTAATCGCTTCAGTTTCCTCTTCATTACGTAAACTACACTATTAGAGCAACCTTCATCGTTCTTCTCTTCTTTTGCAAACCCTATAATCCCGTCCATTACGAACTATATTTCCACGATCATCTCGTTAATTTCGAACCTTATTTCCATCAAAGATCATCTCTCCCATTGCTACCAATATATTTTCATTGAAATACGTAACCCTCATTACGTATTTCTTCAAAACGTTTTTCTGTAAACCTTGGTTTTGTGATCTTTCTGCGTTCGCTCTTTTCTTCGCATTTCATCTTTCTTCGAACCATTATTCAGGTATTGATGTTATTAGGTTTTTGTAATCATTAAAATGCATGTTGAGCTTGTTTAAAATATATATACTGATACGTGTTGAGCTTGTTTAGAATAATGCATGATGCATGTTGAGCTTGTTGATGTTACACTATACTGCATGTTGAACTTGTTGTAGTTAAATGGATACAGAGAAAGATTTAGAATGTCAAAATGAAGAAGTTGGCACCACTAAGACTTATGAAAATGAAGTCAAACGTGGTGCAACTATAATGCAAAACGTGATTAAAGCAAGGAGCAATGGCACTAAGTTTGAGGTTATACTATACTATACTCTGTTTGCTGTGTATTTTTTTTAGCTTTTTTTAATAGCATGTACTTACTATATGAGTTTATTAGGTTGGCTGGAATGATGAGGTAATTTGTATTACGTCTCGAGCAAAAACTTGTAAGTAATTAAACATCACTTTTATATGATGAGGGAATTTGTATTATAAACTATATTGTGTAACTAATTTGTATTATTTTGTTTATGATATTAACGAATAGCGACAAGACACCCAATCCGATCAACCATTGGGTCGTCATATATTATGGAAGGAAGCTCGAGTAAATAAAGACGGGGTGGTTGATAACGAAAATGTCAAAAAAATAGTAGAACTTTGTGTAAGTACATAATCACTTGAATACTTTTTAATATTGTATTTTAAAAATGCTATTGAACTTATCTTTTTAATGTTACATGTATTTTAGGAGACTATCGAACAAAGTTCTGCAAATGAAGAGGGCAGCAAGGCTAGTTGTAGGGACATTCTGGGAAAAGTTTTTAATGTCCCGGAGTATTCCGGCCGAGTTAGGGGGAAAGGATTTGGCGTAACTCCCAAATGCTTTTTTCCTCAAGAGAAGCGCCAAAAACCTTCCAACGAGGAAGTATTAGAGAAGCTCAAAATCCTATCTGAGCAAGTGGCACTCTTGGTGAATACGAATAAAGACAAGCAACTTCCGGAACAGCTCCAACGTGAAATACAAATGGAGAGTGAAACCGCTAGTTGCAATGTCGGTTTGAAGAGTATTCCCGAGGTAATTAATTACTTACTTTAATTACTTATGCATTAAACAATATTATATATTAACTGTGCTTATGTTTTAACTATTGATTTAGGGTGTCAATTCATGCTTCCTATACTTGTCCTCGCCTACTCACCGGAAGGTGGGAAAAGGAAAATTGTACAATACTTTGGGAGAAGTATTGCACAATACTTCGATTCTTGCGGGCCATGTCAAGGTATCGCCTAATGTTGCCTTCGAACCAGCTGCACCGTTGCCGATACCGGACAACGACGGAGATATGCAGACATTGGGCGAAGCTATTGGTAGTTACGTGGCATGGCCCACAAACCTTGTTGCCCTCGATACAATGCCTCCCAGAAACGAGGAAGTCACATCTCCCGAAAAGGTTTGTCACATTTATTGCATAAGGTTTTGTCAATTTTTTCAGATTCAATAAACTAACATTTAACCTCATTTTTGTAGATCCAAACAAATAAACCACCCGCACATCCAAAAAAAGGCAGCAAACCTCAAAAATTGGAGGTTAATAAAGCTGCCAAACCACAAAGACTATTGGGTAATAAAGCAGCTGCTACCAAACTTGCAGCAAGGAAAAAACTAGATCGGGGAAAATCGGTTGCCGCTGCTGCTCCTAAATTGAGTCAGCCATGCCTTGGTAAATACGGGACGTGTCTTGACATCCAAGTAAAAAAGAACATGGGCAGCAGCGACGATCCGCGCATCGTACCCATGAACAAAGATATAGTCGGAGATGAGTATGGTGAATTTATCAAAAAGGAGCACATATACGAACTTCTCGAACATAAGGAACTCAGTGCTACTGTAATGAGCTTGTACATAAGGTAAAAAATACTTTTAATTTAATTGCATTTATTGGTAATTAATTAAATGTATTGGTAATTAATCTAGTTTAAAATTTTCATTGAAGATTTTTGTACGAGAAGGTCGTGTGCACGATGAAATTGTCAAATAAATACTCATTCTTGTCTCCGCACAAGATATCGATGTGGAAACTCGATCCAGACAATGTAAAGAAATATATTGTAGATATGTTATTAGCAAATAAAGAAAAGGATAAATTGTTCTTCGCACCATATAATTTAGAGTACGAAACTTTATCTTTCTTAATTGATTACAATTTAATTTATTAGTTGTGTATAAACAAAATTGCTTAACCAATTTTTTGTTATTGTAGGGCACATTTGGTGCTATTTGCAATCAATGGGGTCTCTGAAGTTATATACTATTTGGATCCCGTGCATGGCGATTACAACAATCACTCCGAAGTAAAGACTATGCTCGACACGTAAGTAATATTCATTTATTTCTTACATATATATATAATGTGTTTGTTCATGCTAAAATAATCACATTTTATTCATTCGAAAGTGCCTTAAAAGTTTATCGAGCTCAAAGAGGTGCTATAGTGTCGAAGCAAAAGTCTAATAACATTACATGGATCCCAATAAAGTGCCCTCGTCAAACAAACAACATCGACTGTGGGTACTACGTATTGAGATTCATGAAGGAGATTGTTGTCAAGAATAAAACTATTATCCCAGAAACGGTACAGTATTTTCATTAAATGATTTCCATATATAAATTATCTATATATTTGATACTAACTTAATATAATATGTTCAATTTTTATATTGCAGTGGTTTGACAATTCCAATCCATCATATTCTGAGCAAGATCTGATGGAATTAAAGGAAGAATGGTGTCAGTATGTGCTTGAAATGAAAATTATTTGATTTTCTGGGAAATAGCATGCTGCTGGGCAAGGGATCTGAATATTATATGGTAGCTAGTGCATATTATGTATATTTCTTTAGTTATTATATGTATATGATCATAGGACAATATATAAACATGCATATATATGTTGTAAATTAGGTTCAATGTATATGTAGTTGCTTATGTTGTAAAATACTGTGTTAGTATCAAATATATACAGGGTTCAATGTATACAGGGTTACATATTGTGTGAGCTGCTTGTGAATTGCTTATAGTAAATTACTGATTCTGATTACAGGATAATATATGTTGTAAATTAGGTTGTGTTCTGTTGTCTGATTCAAAATTATTTTGGATAAAAGGATAAAAGACAGCGCTTTATAAAAAAAAAATGCCATAAAAAGCTAAAAAGCGCTTTTCAAATATATATAGGGCATTAAAAAAAATACACCTTTTTACAACGCTTTTTTGAAAAAACGCTGTAAAAGGTGCAATGGGTATACCTTTTTACAGCGCTTTTTACAAAAAACGCTCTAAAAGGTACACCCAAATATGAATTATGGGTATGCCTATTACAGCGCTTTTTACAAAAAAAACGCTGTAAAAAGGTACACCCAAATATGAATTATGGGTATGCCTATTACAGCGCTTTTTACAAAAAAGCGCTATAAAAAGGTACACCAAAATTATGAATTATGGGTGTGCCTATTACAGCGCTTTTATGTAAAAAGCGCTCTAAAAGGATCATAACAAGCGCGCGTTATATTTACATGATTTATAGCGCTTTGTTACAAGCGCTGTTGTAGCTTTTACAGCGCTCGTTTCCACAGCGCTTATTTTTTTGAAAAAGCGTTGTAAAAGGCTATTTTTGACGTAGTGTCAATTTTACAAATAATCATTATTTTAATTAATATTTATTCTGATTGTGCTCAATCAAAATCTTGAAATTATGCACCTATTTATGATCAAGTGAATTGTACCGTTTGAAGTATCTCATGATAATTGAGAATAAAGCCTATTGTTCTTCACTAAAAAATATATATATATAAAGGCCTCTTAAAATATCATTTTTGTTATGATTACTATGTTAAGAGGAAAATAATCACAATAGACATATTTGTGGCGGGTTAAAGCAGCCACAAATAATCAAGCCATAAAATTTTGTATTAAAAAAATCAAATTGTATGGGCCAAGGCCACCACAAAAGATGAAACTAATAAAAAAAAAAACACAGTTTGTGAGGACTTATGCTGCCGCAAATGGGTAACTTTATTAAAAAAAAAAGATTTATAAAATTCAAAATTAATATTATATATATATAATTAATATTTATATAATTTAAAAATTCAAAATTTAAATTAAATTAAATATCTAAAAATAAAAATATAATTTTAATATTAATTAAATTATTACTACCAATCAAAATTAAACATTTCAAAATTAATAAATTATATCATATAAATCAAAAATAAAACACACCATAATTAAATAATAATGTATAATATATTCATACAAACCAAAAATAAAAACAGAAAGATGGTAGAGACAAGATAGAAAAATATTTGTAGGGAGAAAGGTAGAAAGAAAATTTAGAGAGAAGGTAGAAATGAGATATGAGAGGAAGAGTGATATATGTAGAGAGAAAAAATGGCATTTGTGGCGGCCAAAGCCGCCACGAAATAACAATGATACTACTGCTTTTGTGGCGGCCTAAACAATAAGAAAATGCTACCTTTGTGGCAGTCAATACCCTCACAATGCTCCAACGAGTTATTTTGCGACGGTCTAAGTTCTCACAATGCGCCAACGGGATGATTTAGTGGTGGCCTAAGCCCTCACAATGCTCCGATTGTGTGAAGGTATATGTTGTCACAAAATCTTACTGATGTTTTTAATCAATCAAGTCCGTTGTTATGGTATTGGTCGCCACAAACTCAAATAAATTTTTCCTCCAATAATTTTATAATCGTTTGTGTCCCGACAAATGTTATAATCAACCAATAAAAGTATTTTTAATTTGCGAGGGTTTTTCAGATACAAATAACAATCAATTTGAATTTTAGTATTTGTGAGAGCTTTTTCGGTTAGTAATTTGTGAGAGTTTTTTTCGACCACAAAATTTTTTAAGTTGGCCACAAATTGAGTATTTTCTAATAGTGACTACCACCAATAATGGAGATATATGTCTCGCTGATAGTGCAACTACTCATACAATTCTCAAAGACAAAAAATATTTCTCTTATTTAGTGAAGCGAAACTATGTTAGTACCATATTCGACACTACAAAGATAGTTGGAGGTTTTGGAAGAGTTAATATTATATGGAGGAAATAGCTTACATATTGAGAATGCATTATATTCCTCTAAGTCTCATAAAAATTTATTAAGCTTCAAGGATATCCTCCTAAAAAGATACCATATTGAGAAAATAAATGAAGAATGTATTGAATACCTTTGTATCACAAAATGTGATTTGGATATAACATGTGCATTAAAAAAGCTAGCTAGTTTTTCTTCTGGATTGTACTACACTAAGTACAATTGAATCGCATTTAATTATAAACCAGAAGTTTATAAATGATAATATGTTTGTTGTTTGGCATGACCGGTTGGGCCATTCGGAAAATAATTGAAAATTCATTTGGTCATTAATTGAAGAGCCATGAGATTCTTTAGTCGAGTAATTTCTCATCCACTTATTGCTCTCAAGGGAAGTTGATAATTCGACCATCACCAAAAAAAATTGGAAGGGAGTCGATCAATTTTATAGAATGTATATGTAACAGTCACACCTTACCATTTTCGGCACTGTTAATCATGACATTTTCACCCTCCCCCTTCCTCTCCATTGAAAGTAACGAGTTTTTTGTCTTTCGTAGGAATCGAACCCGATACATAGGGGGTAAGTATTATCATCCATACAATAGATATGGGTTTTTTTTTATTCCAAAGTACCCAAACTTATTTATCATATCCTCATAATGATAGATCATAAATAGGTTACTTATTTACATGTGATGGTGCAACCATATTGTTGAGATATGTGAAACAAACCATAACAATAACATCATTAAATCATGTAGAACTTTTACAACTACATGAGGTAAGTCAAGAATATGTTTGATTGAGGTTTATGATTCGTTTGTCTTCTAGAATAATGAATGTAACAATTATGTATGAAGATAATATTGCATGCAATACTAAGTTGAAAAAAGGGTGCATTAAAAGATATTGAACAAAACATATTTCTCAAAAATTATATTTTCCTTATGATCTAAAGAAGAGTGTTAATATAAGCATTTAATAAATTCGTTTATGTGATAATGTTGCTGACCTTTTCAGAAAGGGACTTCCAAGTAGAATATTTGAGAAATTGCTACAACAAATTGGTCTTCAACGTCTCAAAGATGATTGTCAGGTTGAAGGCGAGAAATAAATTCATTTTTCAATTCTCATAAAAGGATATTGTACTCTTTTTCTTTCACTAGAAAATTTTTCAACTTTGGTTTTTTCTATTAAGGTTTTAATAAGACATATCTTGATGAACATTTAACAGGGAGTGTTATGAATACTACGTGTTAGTGGATGTCCATTAATTGGTCTTTCATAATCCCATTACTCTAATTAGTGAATGAAATAATTGGTGGTTTTTAATGTTGTTCTTTCATTTACCTACGTTTGTTCTAAAAATACGACATATTTTATTTTGAAAATCTTGTAGCTAAAATATCACTAAAAGGGGGTTGAATAGGGATATTTTTGTTTAAAAATTTTCTCACGTATTTTGAATCACTATCCTCTTTAAGAGAATGAGAATTAGATGATAGAAATTTAAGCCTTTAAATTTGAGCTGAATAAATGAAGAAGAAATTATCGAGGATGACACACACAAATTTTATATTGGTTCACCCAATCAAGGTTACGTCTAATCCTCACACACTTGTGAGTTTTTACTAATGATCAAACTGATTAACCTCTCATAGAGGTTGGTTACACTTTTTGTGTTCTTTAGCCTCACCAAGCTTACATCCTTGTTTCTTACAAGTTTCAACTATTTCCAAGTGTAACTCACATGAAAATTCCAAAGTGATATGAGTATCATTTTGCTCTTTACTTAACACTTTCTAAAAAGATATCTCAAAGATCTAGTGTAAGACTATAGAAAGTATAAATAGATGATGGAAATTACTCTTCATAGCTTTAAGAATCTTTCTCTTTTTTATGCAACGTTGTTGTGTGTTGATAATGAAGAGCTCTCTCCCTTTTCTAGAGATCTTCTGATGTTCTTTCCATGTGTCAAATACTTTATGATCGTTTGGGACTTTAATAAAAAAAAGTCCAAGGTCATTTATCATAATTACGAAATTTCCATCTAGCTATCCTTGGACTGATTCAATCTATCCTCATACAAGAGGTTCAAACCTCCTAGGAACTTGGACATGAGTTGTCCTTTTCTTTTTTCTTTCTTCAAGACATGTAAGACTACATTTTTTTTTCTTGGTAGCTACAACCTTTTTGTATGTTGATGATTTGGATCATTTTTAACATCTGAGAATGATGTGTTGGGTCAATTTCAACATCTGAGGATGATGTGGACTATAGATCCATCATCTTTCATTCTAACCTCGTACAGTCCATCCTCGTACATGTAAAATCTAGCCTCTAACCACTTTGTTAAAATTGCTTTATTTATTCATTCTTTGATATAGATTTATATTCTCTTTATGACTAAAAATCATTGTTTCAATGATGATAAATATTTCACAACTTTGAAGTTTCATCCTCTTAAGGATTCATCTTCTTGTATGTCTATCATCCAGTCAAATTTTTCTCCTTTTTATCTTAATGATGTGTGACCTGTTTTTTAATATGAATTCACTCAAAAACACATATTAGTCATTAAAACCATTAGAGAGATATTTTGTCTCAACAATCTCCCCCGTCTTGATGATGAAAAAATTCTTTAGATTATGATTTTTTTAACATGTAATGAAGAAATAACTAAGCTCCCCCTCAATCATACACGAAATATTTTTTGAAAAATTTTCCCTTTTAACATTCGAATAGATGCATTTTTGGCATTATGCAATTTTAAAGTAAAAGAAACTTTCATTGACCTAAAACAGAATTGTTCCAAAATTAAACTTATTACAAATCATTAATAAAATAGTAACCCTCTTAAGGCAAAACATACAAACCATATGACAATATTTTGCATAATCCTACTCCCCCTGAATTAAGTCAGCAACAAAAAGAAATAAAAGAGCCTCAATGTCATTCGAAAGAGGATGAATCATCATATGAGGATGACGTTGATGGGTAAGGAACAATAGAATAAGGCTGGACTGGTAGCTCAAGAGGATGGTCTGCAGGGGCAACTGTAGGAACTAGATGTTTAGTGACCTATTCAAGAATGAGGCCAATTGAGCTATGTTGTTTTGGAAGTTAGTTAAACTGACAAGCAATTTCTTTTGATCCTTCCTTATTTTCTTGAGTAGCCTCAATTGCTTTTGGTTCTGCCTTCCTTTCGTTCTCTTGTTGGGGTTCGATTCTTTTGGTTGATCATTTACACTTGTACTCTTGTTGTGTGAGCTACCGACCTTGTCTTTGGACGAGTGATCACAGTTTGTGGCCAAAAAGGAGTTAATGGAGCTAAAGTGACCAGTAACCTCTGGTAGAGGTTGGGAAGGTACTTCAATTATTGGAGCAGTTGTAAAGGGTGCAATTTTTGGAGGATGAGGAGGAGCAGTATCTAAACTTACTTGAATGGGACGTGAGGGACTCAATGGAGGCATCATGAAAGGTTCCTGTAAATTCTGAAATTTTTCAGCGCTCACAGCTTCAAGAGGGCTTTTTGGAGAGAATTGATGATAAGATAAATTGAGATCTAAATATAGCTCTTCACCGTCCTCCACAAGCTGTAGAGGAGCGTCTTCTAAGGCATCCTCGGCTGGAGGAACTTCTTCATGATAAGGGGAAAACTATGGAGTGGTGGAGATTAAGGCAATGTTGAATCTGTCAAGTTATAACATGGAGTTGGAGTGCAATCAGTAGGAATGATAGGTTTTTGAATGATGATTTTGTGGGAGTGGAAGCTTTTGTGGTGGAAGTTTTTGAGTGGGATTGGTCAAGAGGTTGAAGCATCATCTATTTCACATTCTTCATTGAAAAGGTATTGTTAAAATGAACTGATTGTTCATCGTCAAGAGGGAGGTTGAAGAATTTGAAGATTTTGATCAGTATCATTCTGTAGGGGGCTGATCGACCCAAAACAACAGTGTTTAACAAGAAACGAAAAATTATGTTATGCAAGTGAAGAGGTGTTCCAAAAATGAGATGATGGATGAGTAGGAGGTCAAGCTCAGTGACTTTCTCAAAACTCTCAGCCCTAGACACAATGGAGTGCACACAGATGTTGTGGAGGATACGCCACATAGGGATAAGATTAGAAGTCACTTGAGGTTTAGGAGGTTTGATCATAGAGTTTTGGAGAGGTCTGTGTGATATTACATTGGGAAGACCAAGTTTCTGAGAAGCAATGTGCTCCTTCATCACATATATCTAGATTTTGACACAAAGTAGTTGAGTTGATTTCCATATGAATCCCTTTAAGTATGATGCTAAAATCGGTACTTCCTTTGATTCCATTCAAGTTGGCATAGAAAGCTATAACAAGGCGAGGGTATTGAGGTTCGTTGATGTGCATGAAAGAAGTCCACCCAAGCTGATCAAAGACTTTTTCCACATTGAATCCTCCTTGTTTCAAATCACCAAGGTCAATGATTTTACCATTGACCACAGACTTGTGTTGCCATTTGGAAAAGTAGTTTGTCTCTAAGGCTGGAGAGTCAAACAGTGGGACGTTTGTAGATTTCTTAGAAGGAAAGGAGCGTGGTTTTTTGGTTGATGGTAGTTGAGATTTTTTGGTTGATGAAGATTGATATTTTTTGGTTGATGGTGGTTGAGATTTTGGCGTAGCACCTTTGGAGGATAATTTTGCAGAGCATGGTTAAGGAATGGATTCCGCATAAATTGTTTGTTCAAAGTCATCAGAGTTGACGACATGACAAGTGTTGTCTTGTGGAAGTGATTTTTTTTTAAGAAATAGCCCTAGACATGATTCTAGAGGATCTTCAGATAGGTAAAGAAGATGAAGTGTTCGAGGATGAGGGGTTTTTATTTGAGATTAGAAGGTGGAGATGTGATGGTAGCAAATTGTAGAGGAGGATGAATTATATTTAAATGTTCTTGAGGATCAGTTGGCTCAGAGTGGTCTTCTTCTTGACTTCCATACTCAGTGCTTGAGTAATCATCATGAATGTTTTTTGGAGGCTGATTAGATAGTTTACGCTTAACAGTGAGTTTGGTATGAGCCATTAGTGTAAACAATTGGAGAAATAAAAAAAATGAAGAATGAAGGTTTAAAGAGTATGAGATTGAGTTTGAAATGTTGTGACTGTTAAAGAAAGATGAGAAAGATTTAAGTAGTAAGATGAGAAAGGTTGTGACTGTTAGAGGAAGAGGAAGGAGGAAAGTTAGGAAGCTTTTGAAAAGGGAGCAATGATGATAGAGTAGGCAAACTAGGGGCATGGGAATGGCTGTAACGGTCATGACTAACCATATGCGCATTAAATGTTTGACAGAAACAGACTGGCCAATGGAAAGGAAGAGTGTGTGCATGCCTTGCTAAAGTGACAAGAGGGGGTTTCACCAAAATAGACAATGTGTTTATATCTAAAGATCTTCTTTACTGTAGTAAGATGAGGTTCTTTATGAGAGGATTGAAATTTTGCACAAAGACCAAATGCAAATACTATGTGAGGTCTACTAGTTGTTAAGTATAATAAGGATCCAATTATCCCTCTGTACTCTTTTTTAGATATTGGAGTTTCTTCATCATCTTTGTGTAGCATGGAGGATGGGTGCATAGGAGTTCCCATACTCTTGGTCAAACTCATGTTATATTTTTTAAGTAGATCCTTGGTGTATTTTTCTTGAGAGATGAAGATGCTAGTTTCTAGTTGTTTAATTTGTAAACCAAGAAAGAATTTCAACACTCCCATCATGGTTATCTCAAACTCATTTTGCATGAGGTTGGATAAATCTTTACACATCCTTTCATTTGTGGATCCAAATATTATGTCATCTACATGTATTTGTACAATTAACAAATTCTCTTTAAGAGTTTTCTTGGAAAGTATGGTATCAATTTGTCCTCTTACAAATCCATTTTCTTTAAGAAATGAACTCAACCTCTCGTACCAAGCTCGAGGAGCTTGTTTTAATCCATAAAGAACTTTTGAGAGTTTAAACACATGATTAGGCTTCTTTTCATCCACAAAGTTAGGAAGTTGGTTAATATATACCTCCTCATTTAAGAAACAATTCAAAATGGAACTTTTGACATCCATTTGAAACAGTTTGATACCTTTTTATGAGTGACATATGCTAGGAGGATTCTAATTGCTTCAAGTCTTGCTACAGGTGCAAATGTTTCATCATAATCAATTTCGTCTTGTTGGTTGTAACCTTGTGCCACTAGTCTTGCTTTATTTTTAATGACCTCTCCATCCTCATTCAATTTGTTTCTAAATATCCATTTAGTTCCAATGATGGATTTGTCCAATGGATGGGGCACAAGGTCCCACATTTTATTTCTTTCAAACTGAAACAATTCCTCCATCATGGCATCAACCCATGATTTGTCACAAATTTCTTGATAAATCATTTAGGGTTCAACTTGAGATATCATGACCATGTTATTTGTATTTTGTTTTAGACATTGTCTTGTCCTAACAATATCGGCAGTATTCCCAATGATCAGATCAGGAGGATGATGCATTACCATCTTCCATCCTCTTAGAGGCTGTTGAGAGGTTGGATCAGAATCACCATCCTCGTTTGGACTGTGTAGTCTAGAGGATGACTGTTCATCTTCTTCAGATTTTTCCATATTTTCTAAACATAAGCCATCAAACTCATCAAAAATAACATGCATGGATTCTTCCACAGATTGAGTTCTAAGATTATATATTCTATAACCTTTTGACGATGTGGAGTATCCCAAAAAAAATACCTTTATCAAATTTTAGATCAAACTTTCCCAAATTTTCTTTATTATTTAGAATGAAACAATAACTTCCAAATATATGAAAATAGGAAATATTTGGTTTTAGGCCTTTCCATAGCTCATATGGAGTTTTGTTTAAAATATTTATGATGGATGCACAAGTTGAAATATAACAAGTTGTGTTAATAGCTTCAGCCCAAAAGTATTTTTCAATGTTGGCTTTATTTAAGATGTTTCTAGCCATTTCTTGCAAAGTTTTATTTTTCCTTTCAACAACTCCATTTTGTTGAGGAGTTCTTGGGCAAGAAAAATTGTGATAGATTCCATTTTCATTAAAAAATATTTTTGAAGGATTCATTTTCGAATTCACCTCTGGGATCACTTCTCATAGACATAACTTTTGATCCTTTTTCATTTTGAATCTTTTTGCAAAAATGGTGAAATGCCTCAAAAGGCCCATCTTTAAGTTTTAAAAATAAAACTCATGTTAAACGTGTGAAATCATCAATAATTACAAATCCATATTTTTCTCCACTAAGACTTGGAGTTTTGATAGGACCAAAGAGGTCAATATGAAGAAGTTCAAGAGGATGATTTGTTGAAACAATATTTTTAGAGTGAAAACTACTTTTAACTTGTTTTCTTGTGGCACAAGCTTCACATACTGTCTTTTTCAAAATTAATTTTTAGAAGACCTTTAACTAATTCTAATTTTGATAGTTTAGAAATAGTGTTCAAGCTTGTATGACTAGCTCGTTTGTGCAATATCTATTTATCTTTTTCAATAGACACAAAATATGATTCAATAGGTAAATCATCCAGATATAACTCATATAAATGCTTTATCCTAATACCCGGGAAGAAAAGTCTTCTCGGGGATGAATGCTTGACCTCACATATAGTAGGTTTAAAAATAACTTCAAATCCACTATCACATAGTTGACTAATACTTAGCAAGTTAGGTTTTAAACCATCCATATACTGAACATTTTCAATTTTGGCGGAATTATTTTTACCAATAATACTTGTACCTTTTTATTGGAGCTTTGTCGTTGTTTCCAAAAGTGACTGATCCTCCATCCTTTATTTCCAAAGAAATAAAGTAATGTTTATCCCCTGTCATATGCCTTGAGCAGCCACTATCCAAGAACCAAGGCTTTCGTGTGTTGATTAGAGGATGTACCTGTGTTAGAGTTTAAAAGAAACTTAGGTACCCATATAGAATTGGGTCCTTGTTGGTTAGTTTTTCCTCTTCTAAGGATTTTTCTTTTATGATAACAAATAGAATCATGGTGTCCATGTTTACTACAAAATGATCATCTTTTCTTTATGTTGTTAGCGTTTTTCTTAGTGTGACAGTTTTTGAAAGTATGTCCAAGATTTTGGCAAAAGGTGCATTTTGGCCTATCCTCTTGTTTTTTAGGTAGGAAAAAGTTTTCATATAATTTTTGTTTTTAAGAAAATTTAAATCCAATGTCAGCTATGTGAAAGATTTCAGATTGAGATCTCATTATCTTTTGGAATGTTTTAATGGATTTAACAAATTTGGTAATGTGATTTTTTTAGTTCTTCCACTTATATTTTTCAAGATTTCCTTTTTTGTGTCCTCTTCTGGAAGATGAATTTTGACATTTTTTTTGTTTAAAATTGTTTGTTGCTCAAACAACTTTTTATTGGATAATTGTAAGTCTATAATGATTTTTTCATACTTCTCATTCTTAGCTTGAAGTTCCTCATTGAGTTTCTTTATTTCATAAATTTGATTTTTAAGAAAACCATGTTAATCATAACTACAAAATTGTCATCTAGTTGTCTTTAGACTGATTCAGTCTATCCTCGTACGGGAGGTTCAAACCTCCTAGGAACATGGACATGAGTTGTCCTTTTCTTTTTTCATTTTTCAAGACATGTGAGACTATATTTTTGTCTTGTTAGCTACAGCCTTTTTGTCTGTTGATGAGTTGGGTCGTTTCCAACATATGAGAATGATGTGTTAGGTCGTTTTCAACATCTGAGGATGATGTGGACTATAGATCTATGCTCTTTCAGTCTAACCTCCTATTGTCCATCCTCGTACATATAAAATATGGCCTCTGACCTCTTTGTTTAAGTTGTTTTATTTATTCATTCTTTGACATTGATTTATCTTTTCTTTATGACTAAAAATCATTGTTTCGGTGATGATGAATATTTTGAAAATTTGAAGGTTCATCTTCTTAAGGGTTCATCCTCTTGTATGTCTATCCTCCAGTCAGATTTTTCTCCTTTTTATCTTAATGATGAATAACCTGCTTTCTAATATTAACTCATTCAAAAGCACATGTTAGTCATTAACCACAATCATAATCTTTTAAATAATTTTGCTATCATTAAAATTATTAAAGAGAGATTTTGTCTCAACAACAAAGACATACTTAAGAAGAGAATAATACTAAAATTCCAATTTCCTCTATTCTTATTTTACTCTCTTCTATTTTATTTATAATAATTTTGAAACTTTGACCCAAAACTTACTTTGCTATCAAAAAGATAAAAACAATTTTTTTTTTCAGTGCAAGTGTACTTCTTAGTTCCTTAATTTGATTTTATTTTTCCTTTTGAATTTTTCATGTGTTAGTAGCTCTTGTCATTAGCCATAATATAGTTTTTTTAATTGTTTCGTCATTTTTGATGTGTTAATATACTTTTATAATTTAGATGACATATAAGTAAGTACATGTATTCTAAATCATTAGT
Source organism: Cicer judaicum (assembly GCA_037974835.1). Taxonomy (NCBI): domain Eukaryota; kingdom Viridiplantae; phylum Streptophyta; class Magnoliopsida; order Fabales; family Fabaceae; genus Cicer; species Cicer judaicum. The sequence continues at coordinate 10,257,743 of JBBPBS010001102.1, read as the reverse complement.
CTTTTTCTTTTTGTTTTAAATTTTAATTGGGATCAACAATTTCTATTTGGTGGGAGCATAATGAATAAAAAAATATTTTAAATAATATATTGGGAATCAGATTTGGTTATTCTAATATCCAACAAGTAATAAACAAAGACTAGCTCATTGTAATATACAATCCAAACACAAAGAAAAAAGAGAAGTAAATTTAAAATGAAAGAAGGAACAAATTCACAAATGTAGAAGATGACAAAATGTATATAAATAAAAAGTGAGAGAAGGAGAAAGAGAACTAAATTTGAAATGAGGGGGGAAAAGAAAAGACACGTATACTTCTTTTCTTTATAATTTTTAGTCTATCTTTATTTTCTTTTTAATTTCTCTTTTTTTTATTTTTTTTTTTTCATATTT
>JBBPBS010001102.1:10241830-10256912 GCA_037974835.1 Cicer judaicum | reverse complement strand
GGGTTATAAATTTGATGAAATTTGCATTATATCGAAGATAATAATTAAGTTTAAGAGTTTTGTTTAAAAATTTTGATGAAATTTTATAAAAGAAAAAGTATAACATTGTTAATATTTCAAAACATAAAAGATCAAATTGTTTATTTAAAATTAAATAAAGAACTAAATCGAAAAAGAAAAAAATAAATGACTAAAGTGTTATCTGAAATTAAGTTAATGTACCACATGAATAATTATTTCTAAATAAAAAAAATAAATTTGAAATGAATGATAAAAAGAAAATAAATTTAAAATTTGAAATGAAGTAAGCTATTATAAAATTTGATACAGGGTAGAAAGAGAAATGTGTTGATTTGATATGGTTTAGGTAGTGCGAATAAATTATCTACGATTAGTTTAAAGTGACCATGAGGATAGATTGATAATTCAATAAAAACAAAACTTTTATATATTATATGTAAATTAGATTCGATACAAAATCCCCTTATTATAGGAGAACTCAAAAAGTTTGTACCATAGAAAAAATTTGGAAAATGTTGACAAAATTTTATATAATTTTTATATTATTATAATATTTTATAAATTAAAAATATTTATTTATCATTCTCTATAAAATCACTCTATTAATAAATATAAAAAGAACTTATCTCTAATTTAACTATTTTCTCCTCCTCTAACCCCCTATTCTTCCTCTTCCAAACTCTCAAACAAAATCTTAATTGAAAGAAAACAAATGCAATGTCATTATCACTTCAGACATTTTTTATCTTAGTTAGAAAATTGAATTCAAATTTGTAGATGAGTTTTTAAGTGTAGTGCATCCATAGACCCCACTTAATAATTATAACAAACTACATAACTTATTTCTCCTTCATGTTTACAACTTGTGAAAACATTCTTCCCAAAACGGTCAAAGTTTTCTACTTCAAATTTCAACTGATCTCTCTAAATGTCTCATCGAACGGTAAAAGTTGCAGTCATCGGCGCCGGAGTATCCGGCCTCGTCGCCGCCCGTGAGCTACAACGCGAAGGCCACAACGTCGTCGTTTTCGAAAAAAACAACCGAATTGGAGGAACCTGGGTATACGACCCCAAAACAGATTCCGACCCACTTAGCATAAACCCGACCCGAGAAACCGTTCACAGCAGCGTTTACCAATCGCTACGCACGAATCTTCCAAGACAAATCATGGGCTTCTTAGATTACCCGTTCGCGAAGCGTGAATCGGGTGACCCGAGATCGTTTCCGGGTCACGAGGAAGTGCTTCGTTTTTTGGAGGAGTTTGCGGGTGAGTTTGGGATTTGTGGGTTGACCCGATTTGGAACGGAGGTTGTGAAAGTTGAGAGGGAAGGGAATGAATGGGTTGTTGAGTGGAGGTTGACTCGGGGTGATGACTCAGTGAGTCGAGAAGTGTTTGAAGCGGTTGTTGTTTGTTCGGGTCATTTTGTTGAACCGAAACTTGGTTTGGTTAATGGAATTGAAAAGTGGCGTCGCTTTCAAATGCATTCTCATAATTATAGAGTTCCTCATTCTTTCAAAGACCAGGTAGTTATAAGTTTAATTGATTATTAAATGAAAACTTGCTTAATGCCAAATTTTTACTTTCTAGTTAATTAATTGATAATATCTAATTAACAGGTTGTGATTTTAATTGGGCTAGGACCTAGTTCATTTGACATCTCAAGAGATATTGCAGGAGTAGTAAAGGAAGTTCATGTTGCAACAAGACTGAATCCAGATTTTAAGGATATGAAGTTAGAAAACGTTCGCAATATATATTTTCATACTTTGGTATGTAAAAAATTGCATTTAAATAATTTTTGTACTTTACATTATAGATATTGCTCTATTAACAATTGATAATTTATTTATTTTAGATTAAATGTGTCAATGAAGATGGCTTGGTTGCTTTTGAAGATGGATTCTCTATTTATGCAGATGCCATAATTCACTGTACAGGGTACAATCCTTATGTTTCAGAATTGTCACCTTCCCCATTTTTTCTTTCATCTGCAATTTTTTTTTATTTCTTGATGATTAGAAATTTTTATTAATTATATCTAGGTCGAAACTACGGTGGACCATTTTCATAAGTGGTCTACTGTTGACCAGTGATTAAATTTACCTGAAACTCTAACAATGATCGACGATATTTTGTAAAAGTTTAAGTTAATGGTTATCTTGGTCTTTAAGACTGAGTGTCTGAGACAATGTCTTGATCTACGTCAATTCGATAAAAATAAGAGAAAACAATTGTGTCATGCAAAACTCAACTCGTCAAACCGACACTAATTAGGTCACCTTTGCTGTCGTAAATACAAAGAGAGTTGCTAACTTATACTTCCAAGAAGTGTCGTTGATCATCGTTAGAATTTCAAATAACTTTTAAACACTAATCTATAGTAGACCAACTACGAATATGGTCTACGATAGAATTTGCCTTATGCAATTAATGATTTTGAGGCATATATAAATGAATAATATGACAGGTACAAATACCACCACCCTTTCCTAGAAACCAATGGAATAGTGACCATTGAGGATAATCGCGTTGGGCCACTATACAAGCACGTTTTTCCTCCTGCACTGGCTCCATGGCTCTCTTTCATTGGTTTAACATTTAAGGTTAATGTATTTTTTTTAATGAGAATATAATTTTAATTATATATAGTTTAATATACATTATATAGAATGCTATAGTTTATTGAAGTTAATTATAAGTTGGCATGGCCAGGATACTATTTTCCATGTAATTGAGTTACAAGCCAAATGGGTTGCAAAAGTCTTATCTGGTAAGGTTGTTTTACCTACGGAAGAAGAGATGATGGAATCTGTAAAAGAGTTGTATAAATTCATGGAGGAAAATGGTTTGCCAAAGCGTTACACTCATTTGCTTCGTCCATTTCAGGTGTGTGTAAGCTTGTTTTTCTCCTTACTATACATTTCATTTGATAATTTCACTAAAGTAATAGATGTTTGATAGACTCTGGTATTATGTTTTTTTTTGAACTCGCTAAACCGACTTATCAAATAAGGATTGTTCAAATTTTATAGGTTCTATTTTGTCTTAGGCCATATCTTTAGACGATGTAAACTTTTCTCCGATAAAGTTTATGATATAATTTTATATATCTTTAATCTCCTATGGAGTTTTGTTTATTTTCAATCAAAAGATCAATTGGTACACATCTTGTTTTTCTTTTTGTTAAAACAGGAAATTTGGTTCTAAAGAAAACAAATGTACAAAAAATTGATTACGGAGTCAATTAATTGTGCTTATGTTTGTGACCCCAGAGTAACTCTTAAAGTTTTTTGATTATATAATTCTTATTTCTTAAAATTACAGAGTACAATGTAATAATTAAATACTACGAAACTCAACACCCTTGATCATTTTACTCGAAACTCAACATAAGATTGGTTCAAGCCCAAAGGGCATAAGCTTGAGTTTAGTTATGCTCGAGCGACTGTCTACTTATCAACCTACTTATCAACGAATGAGTTGTGTACTCCACACTTTTGATTCCTATCTGCTGGTGCTATATGTCTTACTCGGAGCTTCTTAATATGATTACGGTTTAATTGAGTTTAATAGAGTCATGAATGTAGTTATTATAACTAAATTATACCTAATTAAATATAAATTTGACATTTTTTAAGGATAAGGTAGCTTTACATTTTCTGAATTTAACTAATTATTTATAAAATTACTGTCAGGTTGAGTACAAACATTGGCTAGTGTCACAGATTGGGCTACCTCCCTTGGAAGATTGGAGGGATAATATGTTGATGGAATGTTACAAGAAATTAATCGAAATGAACCAAATGTACAGAGATGAATGGGATGATAACTATTGGGATTCCATTATTCAGAGTGGATCAGCTTCCTAAAAATCAAATATATTGATCAATGTCTCGTGCTAATTGTAAAATCAGGTTGTCTTAAGACTATAATTTGATGTATTTGGTTGAGTTTTCTGATTCTATATATATATATATATTACTTTTTTCTTTTAAAAAACATATTCAATAGTTATAAGATTCTTTTATTTCATTTTTTTTAAGGTTACTTTTAAAAAATTGTGAGTAATTAATTCAACATCCAGTAAAATATGTCACATAAGTAAATTTGTAGGTGGAGTAAGTTTGAGTATCACTTACAAATTTACTTATGGGGTTGATTTGTATTTGAGTGTTAGATAAATTACCACAATTTTTCAAATTCACCTTTTTATAATGGCAAACTTACTTTCATTACAATGAAAATTTTATTGAAATATAATGTTCAATACAACTTAGAATAATTTGCTAAAAAAGAAACACAACTTATAATAGGACAAAAATAATGGGGCTAGAAAATGAAGTGACTACTTTATTTAGTTAACACATAAGCCATTCCATACATATGTCATCTAACAAAATTTACTTTAGAGTTTGTGTCATGCAAACTCGCTCTTCTTCAACAATTAAGAACTAAGCAACTATAACAATTAAAGAATGAAGAGAATATTTATTGAGGTTCAGATCAATTAATCTACTAGGTCCTCACTGATTAACCGTTGTTATTGATCATTGATTAAACTCACAAAGTCAAACTCACAGTTTGTTGCACTCTTGATCAATCTATGCACAATTCAATGTACCAAATGCTCTAATCATCACAAGCTAAGACTTATATTGTGGTTGCCCCTTCCAAGTTAGTTACAATTTGGAAACAACCATAACTATCAAAACCAGTTAACTAACAACAAAAAAGTATAACAGCACAACACTATCAAAATTCTCCTTCTAACTAACTACCTATTTGATGATCCACTAGATACTTTAGTTTGGATAATGCAACAATATGTCACAACTTTTATATATATATATATATATATATATATATATATATATATATATGGAGAGGGTGGCAAGTTGTAACGTTCAAATTTTTTATTCAAAGCATTACTTAAAAATATTTGTTTTCTTTTAAAAAAAATTAATTTTTTTCTTATGAGTAGTTTATCATATAATAAATTGAATATGCGTCAGATAAATGACTTAATATACATATATATTATAAAAGAACGTAATACAATTTACTAAAATATTATTGATTGATTTATTTGCAAAATTAATTTTCTAGTTGTTAGATCGATATTCGTTTATGCTACAAAATAAAATAAATATTTTTTATGTGAAATTCAAAAGGAACAAGGTTGACTGAAATTAATGACTAAATTATATACTAGCGGATGAAAATTCACTTCCATATTTCTATGAAAAGTTAATGATAAAGAGTAAATAACTTTACAATGTAACCCAAACATTATTTTTAAGTAAAAGTCTCATTTTTTCACTGGCGTGCACCAAGCAAACATCGTACCTAAATATTGTTGTAAAGGGTACCTAAATATTATTGTAAAGGGTCAGTTCATCTCACAACAAACATTAAACTAAATAATAAGTTATCAGCCATACAATATGAATATAAAATATTTTCGTAATAAAAGATTTTAAGAAATTGATTCTTTAATATTTCCAAAAGATGTATCAAAAGTCATAAAATATATGAAAGTTATGTATGCTCCTAAATGTCACACGGACGTCCACAAAGATGCATATGATATGTTATGAAATGATAATAATCCTCAAAAGATACATGTCACCATCCACTTAGATAATCACACAAAAAACAATGTTCAACACACAAATCATCAGCCACTTAGGCAACCAAAAAGATAAAAATATTTAAAACACAAATCATCAGTCATTTGGCAACCACAAAGATAACAATATTCAAAACACAAACCACCAACCACATAAATTACAATATTTAAGACACAAATCACCGCCACTGAGGCAACCACAAAGATAAAATATTCAAGATTAAATTTTAATCACATATGACATAAGTTTTATTCTCATGGCTGCTTAAAATCAAGAATCTGTAATTTTGTTATTCCAAATATATGACACACAAACCCGTGAATAAATGTATTAGAGTCACAACTTTCCTTTTATAAACTATAAAATTTGGATTTAGCGACGTGTTATTGATAGTCATCAAACTCAAATAACGAATAACACATGCAAATATAAACTTTATTCCTTCTAATATAAAAATGTCTCTCGTTATTATTCATTTAAGCATACAAATCGAGGTTTACAACTAAACACATGACAAAAATAAACTTAATCATGTTATCACAATTAAAAATTAAAACTTTTCATCAATTCTCCAAGACTCATATAGATTTCAAAAAAATCAAAACTTTTAAATGAAATATCACAAAAATCGAAACTTTAAATTAAAAATATCCTAACAAACATATTAGATCATTATAAAAATGATAACTTTATAATTAAGTACACCTAGACAACACAAAAATAGCAACTTTACATCAAATATATGACAACAAGCATATTACTCATATTATTATAATAAAAATCGAAAATTTATAATTAAGTTTATCAAGACAAACATATTACTCATAAAAATAAAACAACAAAACATTATAGGTAGATTCTTTAAGGCAAACAAACAATTTTTCTTTTAAGACATCATGATACATATCAATATCGAACAAACTATTAATTTAATATCTAGCATCACCTTGCATGTGGAAAAGTCATTACCTTAGCCGTTTTCTTTCTTAATACCTTTAAATTCACGAGATATATATTGGGATTTACGACTTAGAAAATTATTTTAGGAGTGTAGGAATGATAAATAGGTGTGACAGTAAGAGTGCTTAATCGAAATGTATGAACAAAATGAGCACACGTGAAATTGTTAAAATAAGGGTGTTTTGATGGCTATTTATGTTGCAATATTACCATTGATTTCTTATCTAAAATTGAAGTGCACTTAATTCTAAAATTATGCTACCAATAGTTACTATTTCTTTAATTTTATTAGGTTGTTGCAACACCAATTAAAATCATGTGTATTTATGTGTATGAGTTAATTAAGATTAACTAGTAGAGTTCGTCCATATATTAATGTAGGATGTCACATCATCCCTTTTAATTAAATAAATAAACTAGAGGGTGTCATATACCGTTTTAATTTTTTTATCTAATAGTTACGAAACCAAAAATTGCATAGAATTAAAATAAAATAATAATTTTGGTTTAAGATAGAGGAGATATAAAAAGGAGAATAGTCTTTTTGGTGTGCTCTCCTAATTGGGTAAAAAAAACTCATAATTAAATCTATAATCTTCATTTCAAAAATAAATTAAATGTATTAAAGAGGAGAGAGAGAAGTGGGTGCATGGTGTCAAGAATTAGAGAATGTACATTATCTCTTATCTTAATTGATTGAGACATTGACATAAAGTTATATTATACCAAGGCAACACCATGAATTATCATAAAACCTTGTCATGAAGGAAAATAAAGATGGATTAACCAAAAATATTTTCAAAACACTTAGGGTTGTATTTCACTAACTCTACTATCTCCTAAAATGAATATTTATATAGTTGAAAATAAAACTATCAAACAATATAACTTCTATAAATTCAAATTTAATTAAATAATTCAACTAATATTTTATCAACTAAAATAAATCAAGCAAGACAAGAATATAACTGCACGTAATACATAACAAAATAAAACAAATATATCTAAAACATAAATTTATTGATTACCGAAACTAATTCAATAAACAAAAGACATAATATATAGTCTATTTAGGAATACGTCATAAATCGTCCTCATGTAATTGTCACTCTAAAATAATCAAATTAAAATAAAGGTTATAATTATTCACGTAAAATTGAGTGATAAAATTTAATTTAATTTATTTACATAGAATAATTATTAATTAAATAATAAATTATGACACTTACTAAAAAGACACATCTATAATATATATAAAAATATTAAGATGTTACAATATTTACCCCTTAAAAATAGTTTTATCCTCGAAACCAAGAGGAAAAACAAATGGACAAGTTTCATACACGTATTTGTACATTTTTTAAAAATCAAGAAAAAATATTTTGAATCTCCATTAGTGTTACAAAAATTTCTTAATTCACAACAATTTGACTAAAATATAAAAATTTGAATTGTATGAAAGTTACTTGTTAAACTCATGAACTAGTCAAAGCAAGCCAAAACAAAAGAGAAAAAATTGATGATGCCATTTATTAAAATAGAGTAAATTTAGAATTATATAATTATACCAATAGAATTTGACAATGCAATACAAATATGCAAAATTCATTAATAATAATAATAATAATAATAATAGTAGTAGTATATTATTTTAACTTTTAGTTTTATAGTGTGTAAACAACATTCATAAAATAAGGAAATCATAGTATATTGTATGAATTCAAAAAGAAAACGCATTAAATTTGACTTAATTAAATTAATTTAAGAAATAGTATCGAACTTAAATTAGTTTATTAAGTACTTTTGGAATATCAAAATTATCTTAACTAAGTAAATTAAAAGGAAATTTTATTTCTAACACTATAATTACATCGAATTAAATGATATTCTTTTAAAAATATTTGCAATTCAAGAAAACTAAAATTTATAGTTTCATAAAAATAACATAAAAGAGACAATGATAACAACAATAACAACATGTAGCACTATATTTTATAATTTGTATCAAGTAGAAGATAGAATTATTTTGTAGTTTTCATGATTATTATTAACAAGACTAATTAAGCCAAATAATAGCTAGATAACAAAATATAAAGTAGAGAGTATAAGATTATTAGAACAAAATAATCATATGATGAACAAGTAAAAAAAATCATAAAAAGATAGTAACATCTATCAAATTAAATAGAAGATTTCTAAATAATATAAAAAAACTACTAAGAAAAACATACAAGTGAACGTAGATATTTCAGATTGAAAATAACTGCATACACATAAAAAATAACACCATTAAACTAATTATTTAAGATATTTAATAATAAAATTTGGTGGAGGTTACATAATTTATGACACATAATAGAAATTTAAGCTATTAATAAAATTCAACAATTAGAAAATCAAGCAATTAATATAATTAATGGCACATAATCGGAATTTAAGTAATTAGTAAAATTCAAATTTAAGGAGATTACACAATTAACGATACATAATAGAAATTTAAGTAATTAATAAATTTCAAATTTAAGGAGTTTACAATATATAATTAAAATTTTAAGTAATTAGTAAAATTCAATAATTAGAAAATTGAACAAATAACACAAGCAACATTAGAATACATGCAACATACGCATCTACAATGTAACACCTCAAATTTTCTAACATGCGCATCCACCCCATCAAAGTCCGAGAATTAGTTTTATGATACCACAATGTAGTGTCCCAGATATTTTAACCAAATCATTGTTTAAAAATATTTATTTTCTTTAAAAAAAACTATAATTTATTATCTTAGAAGTAGTTCATCATGTAATAAATTGAAGATGCGTCATAAAAGACTTGATATAATACAATTTATAAAAATATAATTTATTTGTTTATTTGCAATATTAATCTTCCAGTTGTTAGATTGATATTTATTTACGCTCCAAAATAAAATGAATTATCTTAGGTAAAATTGAAAAGCAACAAATTGATTAAAATTAACGACGATTCAATTATATACTAGCAAATTCACTTCCGTATTACTATTAAAAGTTAATAATTATGAAGAGTAAATAATTTTACAATGTTCTACCAATTTTTTATTAATATAAAATAATATTTTTAAATAAAAGTCTCATTTTCCTATGCGTGTGCAACAAGCAAAGATCATTCATGCAACTCTTTGAGATCGTTAGTACCTAAATATTGGTGTAAGAGTGAGTTCATCTCACAACAAAAATTAAACCAAATAATAAGTTAACAATCATAAAATATGAATATAAAATCTTTTCATGATAAAAGATTTAAAGAAATTGATTTTTTAATAGTTCCCAAAAATATATCAAAAGTCATAAAATGTATCTAAATAAATCAAATAACAACTCAAAGTAGAAGTTATATTTATTAATAGTTTTATTTTCGACCAATTAAGTATTCATTTTAGGAGATAATATAGTTAGTGAAATCCAACAAGTGTTCTGAAAATATGTTTGCTTCATCCATCTTTAGTATAAAAAAAATAATGACTTGACTCATTCTTTTACTTTCCTTAAGGATAAGATTTTATGACAATTCATGATGTTGTCTTGACATAATTTAACTTTATGGCATGTCTCAACCAATTAAGAGAGGAGATAATGAACATTTCCTCATTCTTGACACCATGCGTCCACTTCTCTCTCTTTTTTAACACCTTTAATTTATTTTTGAAATGAAGATTACAAATTTAATTATGAGTTTTTTTACAATGAAGAAAAGACAACAAAAATACTATTTTCCTTTATATATCTCATACATTCTTCTCTCTTAAACCAAAATTATGATTTGATTTTAATTCTATACAAAACTAATTCTATGCAATTTTTGGATAGGTAACTATTAGAAGAAAAAAAATTAAAAGGGTGATTTGACACCCTCTAATTTAATTATTTAATTAAAAGGGTTGGTGTGACACCCTCCAATATATGGTGAACTATACTATTTAATCCTAATTAACTCATACACATAAATAGACATGATTTCAAGTGGCTTTGTAGCAATCTCATAAAATTAAAGAAATTATAACCGTTGATAGCATAATTTTGAAATTAAGTGCACTTCAATTATAAACAGTAAACAATGGTAATATTACAACGTAAATAGCTATCGAAACCCACTTATTTTAACAATCTCATGACTCTTCCCTCTGTTCATACATTTTCATTAGGTCTTCTTGTTCTCACACCTATTTATCATTCATGCATTCCCAAAATAATTTTTTAAGTCATAAATATCTATATGTGTTGAATTCATCCTTGCCTCATGAGTTATTTCTCGTGCAAATTTAGAGGTATTAAGAAAGAAAGCGCCTAAGGTAAGAGTTTTTCCCCATGCAAGTTTATGTTAGATATTAAATTAATAGTTTGTAGGATATTGATATGATTTCTTGATGTATTAAAAGAAAAATGTTGATTTTAGGTTTGCTATAAAGAATTTAACTATAATATTTTGTTTTAATGAGTAATATGTTTGCGTTGATAAACTTAATTATAAAATTTAGATTTTTATTATTATAACATGAGTAATATGTTTGTTGTCATATATTTGATGTAAAGTTGCAATTTTTGTGGTGTCTATGTGTACTTAATTATAAAGTTATGATTTTTTTTTATGATCTCATGAGTAATATGTTGGTTAGGATTTAAATTTAAGTTTCGATTTTTGTACTATTTTATTTCAAAAGTTTTGATTTTTATGAATATTATACGTCTCTTAGTGGAATTGATAAAAAGTTTTAATTTTTAATTGTGGTAACATGATTAAGTTGATTTTTGTGATGTGTTTAGTGGTAAACCTTGATTTGCATGCTTAAATGATTAATAATGAGATAAATTTTATAGTAGAAGAAATAAAGTTTATATTTGTATATGTTATTTGTTATTTGAATTTTGATGTCTATCAATAACATGTCACTAATCTAATTTTATACTTTATAAAAAGAAAGTTGTGGCTCTAAGACATATATTCACATGTACTTGTGTTCTATTTTTGGGATAGAAAAATGATTGATTCTTGATTTTAAGAATCCATGAGAATATGTGATTAAAATTTAATCTTGAATATTTTACCTTTGTGGTTGCTTAAATAGTTGATAATTTGTGTTTTGAACATTATTCTCTTTGTGGTTGCCTAAGTGGCTGATGATTTGTGTTTTGAACATTTTATCTTTTTTGTTACCTAAATGGATTATAACATGTACCTTTTGAGCATCATTATCATTTTATGATATATCATACATATCTTTGTGAACACTTGTGCGACTGATTTAATTTTTCCTTTGGTATAAGTGACTTTTGTGGGGTCGCTAGTGTGGTTGGTTATATTATAATCATATACTTATAAGAGCATGCATAACTTACACACATTTTATTTTTATTTTTATCTGATTATTTGCTCTAAGGTGATTTATTACTTGATTTATTTAGATACATTTTATAACTTTTGATACACCTTTGTGAATTATAAAAAAAAAAAAAAAAAAGTCAATTTCTATATTTATGAAAGATGTTATATTTATATTTTATGACTATTAACTTATTATTTAATTTAATTTTTGTTGTGGGATGAACTGGTCCCTTACATCAACTTTTAAGTACTAATCATCTCAAAGAGTTGCATGAATGATGTTTGCATGGTGCACACGCGTGGGAAAATGAAACTTTTACTTAAACACAAGCAAAAGTCTCATTTTCCCACGATAGTGCACCAAACAAACATCATTTATACAACTCTTCGAAATTATTAGTACCTAAATCTTGGTTTAAGGGGTCAGTTCATACCACAACAAAAATTAAACCAAATAATCTAACAACCATTAAATATGAATATAAAATATTTTGGTAATAAAATAATTAAATAAATTAATTTTTTTAATATTTCTCAAAGATATATCAAAAATCATAAAATGTATCTAAATAAATGAAGTAGCAACTCATCGTAGAGGAAATAATTATATCAAAATAAAATTAACAATAAAATATATGCAAATTATGCATGTTCCTAAATAGATATGATTCGTATATAACCAACCACATATGCATCCACACATAAGTCACTCATGCCAATGGCGAAAATTAAACCAGCCACACATACTTCCACAAAGATGCATATGATATGTCATGAAATAATAATGATGCTCAAAAGATATATGTCATCACTCACTTAGATAATCACAAAGAGAATAATGCCCACCACATAAATCACCAGTCACTTAGGCAACCACAAAAATAACAATATTTAAAACACAAATCACCGGTCAGTAAACAACCACAAATATAATATTCAAAACACAAATCACCAGCCACTTAGACAACCACAAAGATAACAATATTTAAAACACAAATCACCACCAACCAATCAGACAACCACAAAGATAACAATATTTAAAACACAAATCACCACCGACCAATTAAGCAATCACAAAGATAACAATATTCAGAACACAAAACATCAGCTACTTAGATGACCACAAAGATAATAATATTCAAAACACAACTCACCAATCACTTAGACAACCAAAAAATAAAATATTTAAATTTAAATTTTAATAAGATATGACATCAAAGTTTTATTCTCATAGGTGCATAAAATCAAGAATTAATAACTTTGTTATCCCAAATATATGACACACAAACGCGTAAATAAATGTCTTAGAGTTACAATTTTCTTTTTATAAACAACGTGTTATTAATAGACATCAAACTCAATTAACGAAGAACATATAAAAATATAAACTTTATTTTTTCTAATGCTATAAAAATATTTTCCATTATTATTCATTTAGACATACAAAAATAAAGTGAAATAATTAAATACAATAATTATATTTGAGACCGAATGAGTTATAGATTTGATGAGCCTCCCACCATCATAGAGTAAGTAGTAAACAAAATTTGACTTTATAGTACTATTAACACAAGTTGTTTAGAAAATATTATTTTAGTAACACAAATTCTAGGTAGAAAATTAGTTCCCATTCTAGAAACTTTGACTACAATTCTAACGCCTCATTTTTCAAATAAATTAAATAAATTTGATACAAAAGTTAGAGTATATATCCATTTTACAAACCTTAAATGAATAAATCCTTATCTAATCTAAATTCATAAAGATCTGTAGTATATGTTTGGAAATCGTTTTATGATTCAAACAAATGAATCGTTCCGTGAAAGTCGCAGTTATTGGTGCAGGCGTATCAGGCCTTACCGTAGCACGCGAACTTAAACGACAACACCATAACGTCGTCGTTTTCGAACAAAACGATCGCATAGGAGGGAATTGGATATACAATCCAAAAACCGAATCCGACCCACTTAGTCTCAACCCGAACCGAGAAACAGTCCACAGCAGTCTCTACGTTTCCCTACGCACCAACCTCCCAAGACAACTGATGAGCTTCCGCGACTACCCATTTTCGAAATCCGAATTCGACCCGAGACCATTTCCGGGTCACGATGAAGTTCTCCGTTTTCTGGACCGGTTTGCGGATGAGTTTGGGATCATGGAGTTGATCCGGTTTGGTGCGAAGGTGGTTCGGGTTGAAAGAGGGGAAGAAGGATGGATGATTGAGTGGTGGAGTCGGGGATCCGGATTGGTGAGCCGGGAAGTGTTTGAAGCGGTTGTAGTGTGTTCGGGTCATAATAGTTCACCAAGAGTTATGGAGATTCCTGGTATAGAAAATTGGAGAGGATATCAAATGCATAGTCATAATTATCGTGTACCTCAACCCTTTCAAGACCAGGTACATCATGCTAATTCTCCAAAACAATTTAATTATAGAATTGAATTAGGCGAATTCTATTATAATTTTTATTTTTTTTGTCTTCATTGTAATTAAATTATATAGTAATGTCCTAAATTCGAACATGAGATAAGATATTATTTAAGTTAATTTATTTAAAATTAATAAATTTCAAATTTTACCGGTGATTAATAAGATATGTTTCACACCTCTTTAAGTGTCATGGATCATAATTATATAATTACCGTTTCGATCGAAAGTTTATAATAAACAAGTAATAATGAATAAAAGTCATAAGATGTTCGACTCTAAAAAATAATTTTTATAAAATAATTCAATAATAAATGAAATGTTTTTTTTTGTAAAATACATTATGAGGTTCTTAATGTATAACGAAAGTAACGTCTCTTATGTTTTTCTTTGTAGTACTTAGCTTTTTTTAAGTTTGGCTCATTTTTTTTTTAAATTTTTAAATTTTTTATTTTTTTAATTTAATATTTTAAATTATATTTTTGTTTGTATCATTATTTTTTAAATTATATTAAATTTTTTATGTAGTCTTTTAAATTTGGCCAATTTTTCAAATTACTGTTAAAAATTTATGCAAAAAGTACACTAAGTTGTCTGTTCAAATCATTTTAAAAATGAATGAAGTTATTGATATTGATTATATGCATAAATCTTTATTATCAAATATTTAGATGTTATAT
>JBBPBS010001102.1:10228172-10241696 GCA_037974835.1 Cicer judaicum | reverse complement strand
ATAGATCATTTATAAAGTTTGATGATTGTTTTTTAAATGATTAGTTTAAATGACAATATTTGTTAGAGATTTTAATTACTAAACGTTTTTAATTGCACTAGTCATTATTGAAATTGAAACAAATAACTAACGATGTAAATATAATATAATTTATTAAATTAAAAAAATAAAAACTTAAAATACATAAACAAAAACTAAACTAAACTTAAAAAACTTAAACATCACAAAAAATAATACATAATTTAAAATGATACTTTTGTGAAAGATAAAGAAACTATAATGTATTTTTATTTTTTTATAGATAAATATTAATATATTATAATTAGGTTAGTATATTGTAGGTTTCTTATTTATACAAGGTTGTGAACTTATGGTAATTCTTTTGTTTGTTTATTATTATACTAGATTATAATTTAGAAGATCAATAAGTTCAAACAAATGTTGTATTGTTAGTCTAAATATCTTCATTTGAGTTTGAACCATGGATCTCATTGTTGTTCAGTGGTGCTTGTCAATTTGTTTATAAACAAAAATATTATATTACATTATAGGTTTTTTAATAAATATTCTTTATTATCTTCATTTACCAAAAACAATTATATATTGACACCACCCTTAAATCGATTTTTCATTGCTTATTCTGAAAAAGAAGTGTTATTCACCCTATTTTGCTATGTACAATCCATTTTGATGATATCTACTTAACAGATTGTGCTCTTAATTGGATATGGACCTAGTGCTTTTGATATCTCAGTGGACATTTTACCGGTAGCAAAGGAGATTCACATAGCAGTTAAAGAGAACCCATTCGGTGTGAAGTTTGATAATTTAATATACCATGACATGGTATGTACAGTGTTAAAATGTTACTATCTTTTAATATCTGAGTATATATTAAAATTAAAAAAGTAATAGATGTTTTTCTTTTAGTCAATTTGATTTTTAAATATGTTTTATGTTAATTAGTTTGATACTCAAATGTGTCTTTTATTTATGTAATTAAAAAAAAAAAATCTATTTTTCATTTAATTTGATTCATGAAAATACTAATAAAATATATACTTGAAAATATCTTCGAAATTTTGATACATTCAAAGATTATAACGATAATATCTTGTAAATAAAATCAATATTTATTTTATTTTATAATATAAAATAAAAAATTTCTTTATATAAACTATTTGGTATAATTTTTTTTTAATGTTATTTAAATATGTTTTTTTAAAAATTGAGGCATGTTATACACTAAATGTGAGTACCTCTTCCCGTGAAGATTTAAACTACCATGTTGTGAAAATTTCTACTGGAAGCAATGTAGGTTGGTATCTTCTTAGCTGTTTTATTTCACTACGATATGTTTTTTATACTAGTAGTTCTACTTTCTTTTGCAGGTAAAATGTGTGAATGAAGATGGCTCGATTGCCTTTCAAGATGGATCCTCGGTTTTTGCAGACACCATAATTCAATGCACCGGGTACATTAAGACTAACAATTTTATTTTCTATAAATATTGACTATGACTCTATCTATTGTCATCCACCACTTTGATTAGTCTAGCCACCAAGCTCTCTCACTAAGTATCGCCAACTACCACTCTAACCACCACCAACTACCACTTTGACCATTGTCGATCAACAATCTAATTGCCAATTTGATAAACGTCGACCACTACTAACTATCATTTCAACTATTATCAACCACCACTTTGACCACTCTCAATCACCACAATAGTCACTTCTGTGATCACCGTCGACCACCACACCACTCTCATCACCATTTTGACCACAACTTTAACCTTAACTCCAACCACTACTTTGACCGTCATAAGTATCACTAACTGCCACTAATTACTAGTTTGACCATTGTCCATTAACCATCACTCTACTATTATTTTGACCAATATCACTTTCACATTGGATTGACCTACAAATTTATCATAGATTATTTATGTATAAGATGATTGTCTAATATTTTTATGTGAATAACTTCTAATATTGTGATTTTATTTTTGCATACATGTGTTGACAACAGATATAAATACGATTTTCCATTTCTTGAAACCAGTGGAATAGTAACTGTTGAAGAAAAATGTGTTGGACCATTATATAAGCACATATTTCCGCCATCATTAGCACATTCCCTGTCTTTCATTGGTATCGTTGAGAAGGTTATTGGTAACACGTTTTCTCTTCTCTTTCTACTCTTATTAATGTCAAAATCAAATAGTTCTTTTTTGGTAGAAAAGAGGGTGAAGACCCAAAGTAGAACAAAAAAAAAACTAAAGAATTAAACTCACACTCCTAGGCATGCAAGCTCTAAAAATACCACTAAGGATTTGCTTAAGTTTACTAGGAGGAGACTCTAGAATAACAAGGATCCAAAAATCAAAAGTAAGACTAAAGTTAGTCAGTCAATATGCATGTTTTCTACCTTCACGCCATATATGAGTAAATTGAATGTGTCAATCATTTTGGAGAAACGCTTAAGAACATCGAACATGATAGATGTTCTCCTTGAAATTGCATTTTTTTGTAACCATGTCAATGAAAACCTTTGAGTTTCTTTCTACGATCAAATGAGATAAACTCTACCCCACACCATGACAAGCCCTACGTAATACCCCACATCTTGACATGAAGGGCATCACATGATCCAATATTTCACCTAAACCCCTTGATCCATCTACTAGTTGAGTCACGTAGTAACTTGCCACACCCTACAATGTCACCATGCTCCTTGCACGACTCGTCACAGTTAATTGTTATCCAACCTTGTTGAGACATCTTCCATCCAATGTCTCAATTATGAAGAGAGTTATGTAGGTAAGTGTAAGTGTTTTCAACTGTAGTTCTAAAGAAATTTTAGATGACATAGATAGGGTTTGTAGGTTGTTGAACCTTTTTCTTGAAAATTTTCTTTATTTCGTCAATTGCACATATGCCAATAGATTATCATGCAAGTTTATTGCCACCAGTTGATGTTGAGATAATTAAAAACCCATTCCCTGCAATTAAAAGAGAAAAGTGAGTTAATAGATTTGGAGGAACAAGTTTAACCCATACCTGTATTGCAAAATTGCAATTATGGAGAGCATGGAGTATAGTCTCGTCGTCAATCTTGCAATAAGAGCATAAGGGAGATATACCGACCCCCACATGCTTTTATGATAATTGGTGAGAATATGCTCATGGACCACTAGCCACGTGAATGTTTGAATCTGAAGATGCGCAAACACGAGAAGGGGGTTGAATTGTGTTTGTCTAAATTAAAACTCTTTTCTTAATTTTAATTTTGATTCGGTGACTTAAACAGTTTTACTAATTTAGAGGTAATAGTAAAATAGATAATGTAGATGTAAAGACAACACACAAGATATTATCTTGGTTCACCACCAACTTGGTAACTACGTTCAGTCCCTTCACACAGAAGGATTAATCCACTAACTCAAAATAACATTTGACCTTACAAGCCAGACTTTTCAAAATAACTTGAACCTATTGACTTTTTAAGGCAAATCACACATTGACCCTACAAGTCAAATTTTCTCTACAAAACCTTAAACCTACATATTGTAGAGGCAAAATGCCCACTTGACTCTACAACTCAAGTCTTCTCAACACAACCTGAGATCCAAATATTATTTGAGACACACTAAAGCCACTATAGGACTGGATTACGGTGAGTTGAAAATATGTTTGGTTTTGCTTATACTAAATTGATTTGATACAATGATTTTTCCATACTACAACACTTTAAATATTTTTCTTTGAACGAGAGTTTTGCTAGACTTAAAACCTTAAACGCTAAATACTTAGAAAAATTGAGCAATTGAGGTTTTTTCTAAATAACTTTGATTTTTTTAGAATTTTTGAGTTTGTTAGCTAGTTGAATCGTTCTTCAGTTTTGAGTATTTATTTATAATTAAAATTAAGGTTTTAATTTAGTGCATTATAAATTCTAAATTGTATTTTTATTTTAGTTTAATCAACAAATATTTCTTCCAATGAAACGATGATGTAATTGAGAAATTAAATAACTTGCTATGACTAGGAGCCCCTGTTTTCTGTTGTTGAATTACAAGCCACGTGGGTTGCAAGAGTTTTGTCTGGTAACATTTTGTTACCTACAGAAGAGGAGATGCTAGAATCTGTTCAAGATATCTATCGTGAAATGGAGAAAAAAGGTTTGCCCAAAAGTTGTGCTCTTTCCCTTCGTCCTTTGCAGGTAAATAAATTACTTTTTTTTTCTTTTGGTATTTATCATAAGAGTTGTGTTACCACAACATCAAAAAGCCAACCTTATATTTCATATATATTTCAGTTACCTTATAAAAATACACTAAACTTATAGTTTATAATATAATCTCATCTTTTATCTTAAAAGCTTAATTGCAATTTTATTTATAAAATTAATTATTTTATTTTAAAACTCCATAGATTTGATCTTTTTTCATATTTTTTAATTAAAAAATAATTATTTAATATATTTTAAATTATGTGACATACACTCTTATGATATAAAACTATTTAGATGTATTAATTTTTATATATTATTAATTAAATTATAAAAATATATAATTTCAGAAGTTGAAACTGTAGTTATTTTATGATTTTATTGTAATTAAATATGTATTATTTATTTAACATCATTGTATTATAAGTCGAGTTGTCCAAAATATGTCACATTACTATTTTTTAATTAAAAAATCTAAAAAAATAACTAAAATTATTGGATTTTAAAACAAAACAATTAATTTAATAAGTTAATTAAAATAGAAAAACTAAAATTATAATTATACATGTCTTAGATCTTATCTCAAATATATTTAGAAGTATGATGGCCTCCTACAAAAATTTGTCACTTAAATTGGTGGCATTGATGTAGTTATATATATTATCTCTAACTTTTTATGTAAGAGTCTTACCAAAAAAAATTCCTTTTTATAAGATGTTTTTTAAATTACAAAATATATATAAACTAAAGGAAATTGTATTTGCCTCCTAATAATCTTAAATGACATCGACACCTCCTTTAGTTTTGAATAAACACACATATCCTCTAATTTATTAAAAAAATTATACATAACATTTGGTTTTTTTTTTTATCATTCTTTCATACTCCAATTGTGCTACTAAGAATATAATCATACCTTTCTAAATTGTAAATTATCTTTTCATAAAATATCTTTAATCATACCTTTCTAAATTGTAAATTATCTTTTCATAAAATATCTTTAATTAAATTAAAAGACCACTAGTCTTTCTTTTAATACTTGAAATATAATTTTAAGAAAAAAAATTACATTATTGATACATTTAATATAATTTTTTTTAATCTTATACATTGACCAAATGAATCTTACATAAAATATCAAAAGTAGTATGTAAAAAACAGTTCAAATATCAAATGTGCGAATGGTTTTTTGTCTATATATCTAAATATTAATAATTAATTGAAGTAGTTGAAAGTATTTCTTTTCTATATTTTGCCTTAAGTACTCTCAGTTATTTTTTAATTTGATATTTTCCAACAATACTATGTTTTGTACAAAACTTAGAAAGAGAAAGATTTTAGTACCATATTATAAACAAGGTGAATGTAATTCAAGGAAGGGTAGTAGGAAAATGATTCTCTGTAATTTTTTTTAATCAATGAACCAATTATAGTAAAAACTATGCATAGATTTGTTTGTTGTGGTAATTTGGAGATGATTTCCAAAACAATTTGAATTTTTTTTAAAAGTTGAGGAACAATATGCAAAATTTGATAAATATATAGGGACCAATTCACATTTTAATTTTAAAAATGTTTATTTATTTTTGTCCCCTTTGCATTAGCCTCTATTGCAAACAAAAAGAACTATCATATTTGCTTCAAAAATCTTTAAACTCTTATTAACAAGTAAAATTACGACCAATTTAAAAAAATAAAAATATGAAATATCTTTAAAAACTAAACCGCATTTAAATATCATTTGAGCTCTAGACTCAACTTTTATTTTTAAATTATAATCTAAATGTAAATGAGTACTAAACTTTGATTCAATCCAAGATATCACACCTATGAAACCCACCACAACACCACCTATATCCATGTGCTTTACCAAAAAATCTTTTGGTGTAACTTAACTTATTTTCATGTGTAATTAAATAGGAATTGAATGTTGACAAAAAATAGGAATATCAAATGTAAAGAGTGCAAATTTATAAATTTAAGATTCTCTTCTTAAATTCAACTTGTACTTAAGTCAATAGGTTTGATACACATGTTGCACCCTCCTTTCACAAATAGTTGTGATTTGGATTTAAGCTTTAAATTCTTTTTTTAATTCATTATTATATCTTTATATGTGAATGTGCCTCCTAAATTTTTATCTATAAATTAAAAAACTCTTGTACCTAAAAATAATCAATATTATCTCATTAAATTTGTGTGGCAGAGTGAGTACAAAAATTGGTTGGCTGCACAAATTGGGTTGCCTCCTTTGGAAGAGTGGAGGGAAAACATGTTGAAAGAGTGCTTCAAGAAATTAATTGAAACACCCACCAAATACAGAGACCAATGGGACGATGCGTATTGGAATGCCATCATTCAAAATACATCCACTCCCTAAAATCAAACAAAGTGTTTGGTTTCTTCTACCATATAAAATAAAGGAATGTAACCTCAAATTCTTAACCAAATATAAATGTTCAAAGTTGTATTTATAATTTGGAAATTGTAACTCATGCTCATTTTGTCCATTTATTAAGATGGTTAGAATACTTGTAGGGTCTAAATAGACATAGACATACTAAACTAAAGACAAAGAAGAAGATAGTAGTGTTTGTAAGTGGGGAATAGGAAAAAACAATGGATGCATAAGAAAATTTAGGAATTAATAAAGTTTAAGAACATGAAAAAAACTTAGCTGTAACTTTGTGTGTTGAAACAAATCAGTTATTGTCTTGGAAATTGATTATGAGTCAGGTGTCTATAGGTCATTGTCTTTGGATTTGGATTGCATACATTTAAAATTGCATTCAGTTTAGTAATTATGATATTTTTTATCGTCCAATTAAGATCAAACAGTCCATTATTTAATATTATTTTAGTTCTTCAATTAACTTTAAAATATGACTTGAAAATTTAAATTGTCAGATCTTAGTTGGATGGTCATAAATGTCTCGATTGTAGGACTGTGTGTAATTTTGACTGCATGCAATTTTGATATCTTGTTTCTACTATAAATGATGCGTGCTCCCATTGACTAGCATATCTAGATAATGGGAAGGAAAATTTGTTTTCTTTCCCATAACTTTTCTCTTATTTGATTTATTTTTTCTTAACTTGGAGTAACTTTTGTATTCACCTTATAATATTTCTCTATTTTCCCGGTGATTTCTTCAAATATTGTAGCACTCTGATTGCTTCCTTTGAATGAGTTTGAGTTGGATTAACAATAAATTGGCTCAATTTATGAACAAAACTTATATGAGGTATTTTTGTTGTTAAGTAGAATAGCCTCCTAATTAATTTTCTATATTCACTAGCATCCACATTAGAAATCCCATCCTACACTTGCAGCCTTAGGGATAAGCCCATAGGTGTTGATGTTGGCTTACTACCCTAACAAACATCAAGTCTAAGTACAATTTTCTTTAATCTAGAAAAATTCCTTTACTTGATTGAGCTACTTCTAGCCCCCAAAAAATATTTTAAAGGCCCTATATCCTTGAAGTCAAATAACTAATGTAACATGTCTTTGATTTGATGAAATTTAAATTATCCCCCACAAGGATTACATCATCTACATAGATAGCAAGAGTTGTAAAACTTGCCTCCTTGTGCTTAATAAATAATGAATAATCTGTAGTGGCTTGATGAAATCTAATTCCATCTAAAGTTGAAAGTAGTTTCTCAAGCCAGTGTATTGGCTTGCTTCAAGCAATATAGTAATTTTGTTAGCTTGCAAACTTGAAAAGGTTTGGTAGTAGTGACCCCATGTGGCAACTTCATATACAAATCTTCATGTAGGAATGTATGTATTGTTGATATCAAGTTGTTGTTGATGTCAATTGAATATGGATGCTAAAGAAAGTATAACTCAAACTCTGATAATTTTGGTGACATGACTGTATGTTTCAAAATAATATAAGAATCCCCTTTGATTGCTGCCTTTTGCTACAAATCTTATTTTATATCTATCAATTGATCGATCTTGTCTCATCTTTATCTTGTTAACCTATTTGTTTCCTATAGGATTGATTCCAAGTGGTAGGCTTACAAATTTCCATGTCTTGTTGGCATGTACACCTTGTAGCACTAGCTCCTTTTCGATAACTTTGATCTAAAAATCACGCTTGTTAGCATATTCATAACTCCTAGGTTCCATTTCATTCAAAATAGACAAGGGAAACTTTTTCTTTGAAGGAGAACAGGTTAGAGTAAGAAACATAATTGCAAATTGGATGCCTTTTTGGCACACACAATCTAATAAGTATTCAAGTGGTTGTCTCATTAGAGTAGACCTTTTTCAACTTAGTGCAATCTAATCTATCTGTGTTGATGGCATCCTATGGTTGACTTGTTAGGGAATTTTGAGATAGACTTCAAAAATTCTTTTAAAATCATTCTTATGAGTGGAAAAATCATCTTTCTTCAAAATATCACGTAAGCACAAAATTTCACTAAAAGGATTCATGTGTTTATCTCTTGAAGTGTTGAGGAGACAAATCTGAAGTAACAATGTCAATCACAAGAAAGGGAGTTTGAATTGTGATTTCACTTTTTTAAAATTTTCTATTAAAAACTTAAGAAAATAACTCAAAATTGATCTTGGTTGTGAAAATAGAAAACAGATAACGTCCTTAGTTTTGAAAACAGAAAACGGGGAACATTCTTGATTAGTTAAACTCAACAATTTAGCTTATCTATTTAACTTAATAATCAAAATGACTAAAAGTAAATAGAGATAAGGGAATAAATGTTATACAATGATATATTCTGATTCACCTAACTCAGGCTACGTCCAGTCCTCACAATTGTGAGATTTTCCACTAAATGTTCATATAGAAAACGTTCTTGGTTTTACATAGTATTGTTCAGATCAACCTTGATCTATAATAGCAATTCATTTCCATCCATAAAGGAATCAATCAGGTCACCAATCAATATTTAGAGATGATTTTACAATTCACTTTTTAACCATAAAATGATTTTCTACAAACTACTCAAACTATAAACAACCCTTATAATCTTGAGTTTACACAATAACGGTTTAAGGATATTGGTAGAATTTGAGTATACTCAACTCGTGTTTGAGAATAGATTATTGATAAAATAATTTAGTAGAATGATTATGATG
The DNA here is from genome assembly GCA_037974835.1 of Cicer judaicum. Lineage (NCBI taxonomy): Eukaryota > Viridiplantae > Streptophyta > Magnoliopsida > Fabales > Fabaceae > Cicer > Cicer judaicum. The sequence goes on along the minus strand of JBBPBS010001102.1, from coordinate 10,232,350 downwards.
TTTCAAGAGGAAATCATAACTGATTTTATTGCGATTGAGAAGCTTTCAAGTAAGTAAATGTATTTGGGGTTCCTTAGCACTTGAAGTTCTACTTCTTCCTTGAGCTTGGGGTTCCTTTTATAGGCTTCAAGGAGGTTGATGACAGCTATTATGATCATTGAAAAAGTGTCCAACTGTTATGTGTCAGATTTGACCAAAGACCAGACTTTTTAAACCATGAATGTTCTTGACTTGAAAATTCTATGTCTTTGCTTTTGTGATAACAATGTCTGATTTGTAGCATCTCATTCTTGATTGTGATGATCCTTTGTTTATGCACACAAACATCACATAGATATGCTTAATGTATTTAGATTAAGATTGTCTTTTGATTTGTGCAAAATAGGCTGGAGAATGATGTACTTATCCTGGAGAATAGTGTCTACATGCTGGAGAATGATGTTTACATGTTGGAGAATGTTTATCATTCTAGAGACTGATGTTACCATGCTGAAGAAGGATGTTACCATGTTGAAAAATGGTCATTCTTCATTTTTGCTTTGAGTCGTGCCTTTTAATTTTTGATCTTTTCGAGTGTTTCTTTTGCTAACGTAAGCTATGTTTATTACTTGTAGAATAATGAAAATGCACTTGTAAATCGTAGGAACTTTCTTTTTATTAAAGGATGATATAAACATTCTTGTTGTAATGGAGTTGTGGAGAACGTTCTTGGTTTTCTAGTCTTCTACAAGAACGTTCTTCGTTCTGTTTGTATGAGTCGCTGAATTTTGATCTTCTAACATCAGTTGTAGTGTTTGTCATGGATGTACTTATTTCTTTATCAATTTGAAGATTGATCTTGCTTGTTAGTTCTTGATGTTTAGATTTTGTCTTTGTTAATATTTTGGAGTAGATCTTTATGGTTTGATCTTTGTGTGCCTATTTTTGGTACCTTTGTAATAGGGACTGGTTTATCAACAAATCAGAAATGTTATTGTCTATCGCAAGCCATCAACTTTGGAGATTAATCTTGCTTTTTATGTTTGATGCATTGTTTAACTTTTGTTGATCATTTTCTCTTTGAATCTGTCAAAAATTATCTTGAGTTTATAATTATATTCCTTTGTAGTGAATACTAGTGATTTGTAATGTAGATTGATGTGTTTTCTTTGTCCAGATCGATCTTAAACTAAAGACTTTGTTCTTTGTTTAATATTCATGGATTAATGCTGTCAAAACTAGAGCGTTCTTGGACTCAAAGGTGTGAAAAGAATAACGTTCTTCATTTTTCCAGACTTCAATTATATTAACTAGAACATTCTTCGTTTTTCAGACTACTATACAAAATAATCAGAATGCTGTCAAGAATGTTCTTCGTTCTTGATAGTCAAGCTGGAGAATGGTCAGTTTTGCTTGAACTTGCTTGATTCATCATAATCCATAGCTTTTCTACTCTGTATTTTGAATTGATTATTTGTTAAGATGTTCCTTGAAGAGTACATATCACATGATTGTGAAATACATATACAATGATTTCAAAATCAAGGAACAACTTCTTTTTCAACAGAGGAGATCATTTGTTTTTGAAATATCAAAATTGTGGAGAACGTTCTACGTTTTCCAGACTTCTGTCAAGAACGTTCTTCGTTCTATTTTTGTATTTTTGCTTCATTTTTAAATGATCTTGCTTCTGATTTATAGCATAGTGTGATTATTAATTGTTGTATTTGATCATCTTCTTCATGAAGATGTTATCTTAAAGATGTAATAATCATTCTCTTGAATGATTGATATATGATACATTCCTTTTGAGATTATTTCATTATTGAGTAGATACTTATGCACTTTGATGAAGTGAATGACTTCTTGCTTGTTCACTTATGTAATTCATGTTCCTTAAACAAAACTCAAGTGCAATCATTAGTAGACTACCATTAACAAAACTTAATCTTTTATTTCATAAGGTTTGTTCGAATTAAAACATACATTTAAAATGTTGGCCTCAACAAAATCCCTAACATAAAGTACTAGCTTAAGTATTAACCATCATAATCCAATCATGTGTTCTCAATGTTTTTACCAATATGATTTAATATTTCCACCTTCAACTATTTAAATATTCAAAAGTCTATTTGCTTATGTCTTATGAGATACACAAATCATTGTTTACTATAAGCAATAGTAAATGCAACAAACTCAATAAATCTACCTTTCACAAACTTTTTTTAGTGGCCCATATAAATATCATGTATCATGCCACACAATATTACTGACTCTTTCATCATAACAAATAATTAAAGTTCAATCATCCTTCTCAATAAATAAGGATAATAAACCTTAAACAATTCTTAATTAATGGGTACAATGTTCCATTTTAATGGCTTTTGAAATATGATTATTACTTATATGGCCTAAACAATAATGTCAAGGTCTATAAAAATCAAATAACTAAATTTAAACTTTTGATTTATATGTCTCGAGTTGCACGTATGTCATATATAGGCAATATGAGACCAACAACACATGGTTCATGTCTTTCAAGATATGTAACTTTGAACATATTTGTTGAATAAATGGAATAATAATTGTCCGTTTATTACATAAAAAATTATTTTTTATTATCTCATGAAATTGAAGTGACGTTTCTAACAAGATTTAGAGCATAATAACATTTACCAAGGTTCACAGAAAGCCTAAAAGTTAAAATCAAAGCTTTGATAGCAACAATTGTTATAGATAACATATGGAGGTTGACTTTAACTTTAATCGACATTATACTCATTTACGCATAATATCTTATTCACATGATGTAGATAAAATGTTAACTTCAATGAGAAAATTTTAAAGAGAAAGTCTAACTTTCTTTCTTGAACTTATACTCTATTGATTATGTCTCAAATCTTTGGTGTTATTTTGAAATTAGGCAAACTCTTTCTTAATTTTTTTTTTTACAAACTATGATGTTAGTTTTGTTCGGCGGTTAATAAATGGGGTTGTTCAATATTTAACAAGGGTGATAATGTTTACATCTAATCCTCTAGATTTTTATCATTGGCCACTTTGTATTTCATGATTCATTTTGAATTAAATACACTGAATTATTACTCTAAAAAAGTATTTGTGTATTTATCATAGATTATAAGGGTACAATTGAAAAATAAACAAGGTTTAAATATATATTTGATATCTGTAGTTTTTTTTTTCTTTTATATTTTCGTCAGTGTAATTTTCTTTTGTTTCAAATTTAACCATGTATGTTCAATGTTTTTTTAAAATCGTCTCTCTTGTTAGTGACTGTTAAAAAATGTTGACTTTATAAATAGAGAAGAGACAAAAATAATAAAAGTGCAAACTGTTTGCACTTATCGGGACCAATATGTAATACTTTAATTTTATCCGACCAATTAAAATTAATTCTAAAAAATAAATTAAAATATGTTTAATAAATATTTTGCATTTGTTATTATTAAGTCTAAAAATTGTCATATAAATCTGATTCAATTTTGAGTTGTTATAAACTTTTGTTACATTATATTTAATAAAAATAATATAATAATAAGAGAAACTCCATCTATCTACTGCACATGCTTTCTTTTTCTTAATTTTATGTTTTCTTTTTCTAATTTTGTATTTTCTTTTTCTATTCCATGGACACACATTCATCACTTAAACATATAAATTGAGAACGAAAATCACTATTAGGAGATAGGTTTTATTTTTTTTTTACTATTGAATATAAAAAACAAAAAATAGAGAGGATAATGAGTAGAATCGTTTGAAAACTATTTGCAGTTTGAAAAAACTGAATCGAGCCGATTTTTAGTCAAAAATCAAACTGAACTGTTTTATAAACTGATGAACTAGGTTATTACTTTAAATCAAGCTGAACCGGTTTAACTTAGTTTATTTGTTTATATAGGTCAAATTTCACATAATTTCCCCTAATTAATTATAAAAAAAATAAATTTGGTTCTAATTTTGTAACTAAAAATCAATTTGTTTCAATTTTTTAAACTGAAAATCAATTCGCTTCAATTCTAGTTTTAAAAAATTAGTTCAAAAACAATTTGATTCTCAATTTTTATTAATCAGTTCAATCCAAAAATAGTTTAGTTCAATTTTTTTAACACCCCTACACACTAGTACCACACTCATTCTTCTTTCTTTTTTTTTTTTTTTCTTTTTTCTCTTTCTTTTTT
>JBBPBS010001102.1:10200759-10228110 GCA_037974835.1 Cicer judaicum | reverse complement strand
TTTTTTTTTTTTTTTCTACGTTATATTTTTAATACAATTTTATCTCTAATTTATTTAAAAAAATTATATTTACATTAAAAAATAAAAAATAAAAAAATTTATATAAGGTAGCATTAATTTTGCACAATTAATTATAAATAACTGTATTTTAACGGTTGTCTTAGGATGCTAATACATTTTCTATACATAATGGACTTCCGAACTCAAATTTTGGTTTCAAAGACCAATTTTATTTTTAAGTGTTTCTCAATATTTTCTCTTTTTTAAAATAAACCTTAATGTTGAGTCTATTAAATTCGAGAAACATTCGAAATTTTAGATCGCGACACAACTATATATACTTTATTTTATATTCGCCTTTATAAATTCACGTTTTTATTTTTGATTTTATCTCTTCTGTCATGTCATCTTTATTTAATACTAACTAACAATTGAGATGATTTTAAGAAAAAAAATAGAACCTACAAATTTATATTTAAAACAAAACACAAAGTTATAGAAACGAAAATAAACAAAAATGTTAATTTATTATAAGAGGATGGAAGAATCAAACAGGAATTTGTTAATAACTGTAATTAATTTAGTAAAGCAACTTATATGTTTATTAGACAATTTATGGCCCAACTTTGTCCAGCTTAATACTGTATTTCTATTTGTGTTAAGATAAGAAGTTATTATGGACTAAAAAAAGATAAAAGTTATTAAATGATTTACCAGTATCAAATCAAAGCATTACATTATATTTAGTAAAAAATGAATAAACCAAAGATACATTTGATTTGATATTTGTGTGTCTCATATTTTATTTTATGAAAAGAATATATTTTATGAAGAGAAATGTAATTTTTTTTGTACGTGTTCATTAAATCAAAATAATATTTTTATTTAAATTAAAACAATATCTTCTCACTTTAAATTTTAATTTATATTTAAAAATAGTGTCTTATTTCAAATTCAAAACCGCTACAATGAAAAAGAGTTTTTACATCAAAAATCAATTAACTTCAATTATTAATTTAAAGTTTATTCATTATGTAGTATAAAATAAATTATTTTAGTATTTAATAATTTTGAGATTATTTTTATAGATTAAAAAAAATAAAAGTTATTTTGTGTTTATTTGTCATTAAAAAAACAATCGATCATGAAAAGTGATTTTTTTAAGAAGTTACTAAAAACTTCTTCTCGTTTAAGTAAATTTTAAATTGTTTAAAAAAGAAATTCTTGTAGAAATCACACTAGATTGTTACTAAATAATCTTTTCCTTCTAGATTGAGATCCAATAGTAAAAAATAAATTACCTCATCCATGCAATTACTATGTTTAATCCAAACTAGTTACATCTCATCCAATCCAAATTCTATACAACGCTGAGATATCAATAATCATTATATTAAAATCAAATGACCTACATTTAAATTCAATATTTTTAATTATAAAACAAAAATATATTTTTCTTTTTACTTTTAAATCATGAGATCTCGATCTAACGATCCACAAACTCTGAATGCGTGGATTGAGAATTTCATCTTTTGTACAGAATCCGAATTCACATCCTATCCTTAAAAAGGATTGGAGATAAGAAAAATGTCAACTACATAAAAACACAATAGTCTCTTGAAAGCGACACCGTTTCTTTTGCAACACGGATCCACCTGAAATCTGGTTCCCTTCGAAATCCCTCTATCTCAATTTCAAGTTGGAAACTTTTTGCATTATTGCTTGTCGGGTTGGTTCTAAAATCTGGGTTAGCAACCTCGTTCATGATCTTTTTGACTTTCTTATTTTTCCATTGCTTTATATTCATATATCATACTGTTATTGATTAGTTTTAATTTTTCCATTTGCATAATTTTAGAGCTTTGAATTGTGATTTTGAGATCACAAACAATGGTGAAGGAAACTCTCTACTATGACATATTAGGTGTCAGTTCTGATGCATCTGCTGCAGATATTAAGAAGGCTTATTATGTCAAGGTAATGAAATTAATACCCTTCAAATTTGTCACAAACTGAGATTTTAGGATGTGGAAATTTGATTGTGTAGTATTTTATTTTTTTGAAGAAATTAGGGTACTTGTGTAAAATTTGGCTTCAGTTTGTTGTCTAAATATTTAATCATTCAGTGATTGGTTTTATTACTATTTACTACACAGTTCATTTAACTTAGCTGTTTTAGTTCTTTGAAAACATTGTTGTTTGAATTATTTGTTATTTATTATTTATTAAGTTTTGAATTCAGTTAGCTCCGAAGAATCCATGAAGCATCGACACAAACATCATACATGACACTTATGAATAGACACCTGTAATGATTTGAAAAAAAGAAGTGATTGAATGTAACTATTTATGTCTGTGCTGTGTCAGACACACCTTTAATCCGAAGCGTCAATGATATAGCTAAAAAATAGACTCCTGAAGTTGCAAAGTGACCTCGTCATGTCTGTAACTGAAAAATTGATCACCTCTTGACAGCACCTCATTGGTGACACGCCATCATTATTGATCTAGTATGCTGATTTAGTCTGACTGTTCTCATTATTTTCTCTCTTTAACCATGTGGATATGTGATTATTTTTGAGCTGGTGTTTGGGTGAATTGTTGGAAAGGTTAAAGAAATAGTCATTTTCGTCTTCTTTTAGTTTGGATATATAGAGGTGAATCGTCAATTTAGTCAATGAAATTGTAGGTGTCAGATAATTTGGCCCCTGAAATTAACAAAGTTCGTAAATGATCCCTAAAATTGAAATTCCTCGATTCTATTATTTCTTTCGGGATGGTCTATTTAGTCCTTGAATTTATCTTAAGGTGGACTAATGCGATCAAGAATTTTCCATTTCAGTTAGTGATCACAGTAGAATTTTGTTAATTTCAAGGACCAAAGTGTATGGCTTCTATTTACTCAATATTTAGAAGATTGCTTTTTTTTTTTCTAAATGTTCGGCCTAAAAGGTTTAGAAGGTCAAAGGTTTGAATTTTGGGGTCATTGTCGATTTGTAATACACATGCAGGATACTACTGTTTGCAATGGGTCTGACTCTTTGCTAGATTCTGCAACACAGGGGCTTTATAGCACCAAATTGCCTCTTCTTTTATTTAGATTTTAGAAGAGTACATTTATGATGGTGGTTTACAATTCTCTTTTCTTTGGCACACACGCACAAATCTTTTCTTTTTATGTTTTATCTCTTCAATGACTTGAGATAAATATCTCCCTCCTTCTATCTGTCTTTTGTTTTACAGGCAAGAATAGTTCACCCTGATAAAAATCCTGGGGATCCTAAGGCTGCACAAAATTTTCAGGTATGCACTATGAATCCAAGTTTTGGCTTCATAAATCATAATACTAGCTAATATAATTGATTTTATTAGCAAAACAAATTTTTACACCTTTCTTATTATTAGATGTTCAGAAACAGTATTAAATGTAGGGATATTTATATCTTTAGGGATCTCTGTATTCAGTTTGATTTAATTTTTCCTCAATATAATATTCTATGTTTGGTATCTATACCAGATGCTTGGCGAGGCCTACCAGGTCTTAAGCGATCCTGAGAAGCGTGAAGCATATGATAAGAATGGAAAGGCAGGAGTGTCAGAGTAAGTTTATAGAACCTTACATGACTGAAAAGTAATTAACTAACAATAGCTTGCACGGAATTAAGCTCCATAACACAGTAAAGTGCTGTCGTGGCAGTTCAAACTTCAAATCTAATTCGTAGACTATTGTCATTAAGAAGTTTGTTATCTAACATTGTGAGTTGTATTTTCAACACAAGTGGTTCCCGACCTTAGGTTATATTTTTTGTTGTAGTAAGATAGAAACCAGATTTAACCAAATCTTTTTGAAAATTCTTGGAGATATTTAAGTGTGCATTTGAGCTAGCTCATTTTATGTTAAAAAACAACTTAAAATAAAAATTTTACTGAGAAAACTTTGGAAAAATAAAATAAAAATTTACTTCAAAATCAAATATACACTTAAAGGAGCTGTACAGCTGTTTGCTAAGCAAAAAATTATATTTTGATCTTGCTATGTCAAACCTATGAATATTTTTCAGTATGTGGAGCTTTCAAAATATAGTGGAGACCTAATACTAATGCCCTAGGAATCTTAAAGTCAATTGGTTTTGAGGTTGAGAGAATGAAATAGTCAATTTCTTATTGCAATGAAACAAAAGATTATATACATAGATTTAAGATTACTTGTATTATTATTGTTTGCAATTGATAATTATGTTAGTTAGGATATTTATGCTATGTTACTGATATTTTTTCCTTTTAATTGGAACCTTATTTTTTATAAATTGTATTAGAATATGGGCCTAACTCAACCCAAACGCTAGCTCAACGAGTAGGATCACCGAGCCTTATAATTAATACTTTGGCCATATACCTAATCAATGTGGGATATTGATAGAAACCAGAATTTTATTGACTAGAATTGATGAGCTATGAAGCTCTTACAATGTTAGAAATCTGAAAATGCAGAAAAAGAACTAAACCAAAGTTCTAAGAACTCCTAAACTAGAGCGAATATTGCTCCTAACCAGAAAAAGAATTCCCCTAATTATTTCTTAGAATATTTTCTGAATACCTTTCCCTCTTCCTTTTCCCTCATTCTTATAACATAAAATAAGTGACATTATTAACTAGCTTTTATTCCTTTCATTTATCCTTCTTGAAACTGAATGCCTTTCCCACTTCCCATTCCCTCATTCCTTTAATGGAATATCAGTAGAATAAGAGATATTATTAACTAGCTTTTATGCCTTCCATCCATCATTCTACTGGAAGCTGCAGAACTGCAGCCATTTGAGGAGTCACAAAATTGTGAGTAGCACCAGTGTCCATCATTGTGACCGTATGCCCTTCACGGTACCTTCCAAACGTAGGGGAAAAGGGAACGAATTTCGAGCTCTGCCTTCGTCTGCTATTCTGAACAGCATGGTGGAGTTGCATCTTACTGCAGCGTCTTGCTCCCCTTCCTTCAGTTTGATAGCTAGGGCTTCACCGACGTCGTTTGTCACTTCATCTCCCAGAATCACCAAATGCAACTGTTTTTCAGCACATTGATGAAGAGGATAGAACCTTTCTCCACTTCGAAAACAGAGGCCTCGCACCTTACGATCCATTAATTCAGAATATAGAAGATGCTTGGTTTCCCGATTGCGATTTTCGTGGTTCCCCCGTCGCTTCTCATCGCCATTTTTTTGTGTTTGGTTCTGATTAAGGTTGGCTCCTTGCATGCTCAATTCCGGGTTAGGATTTGACCCAGTTAGAGTATTTCTGAATTGGGTTCCCTCACTTGGCCCAAAACTCGCATTTCCCTTGTTTGGGCCTGGAAAAAACCCAGTCCGGACCTGTTTCTATTAGTAAGCCCATTACTTCCTTCTCTTCCCCCTTTCCAGTTTCGCGAACGACCTCCACCTCTGCCTCCTCTGAATGGTTGCTCCCTCCATGCTAATTTTCGCCAAATGAACCTTCATTTCTTCAGATATTCCCTATACCTTAAAATATGTCTCTGCTCGCGTGGTCCACCCCACTGGATCGTCACCATCAAATGACGGCAGCTCCACCTTCTTCACCGCCATCTTGTATTCCGTAATTGGCTCCTCGGTTGCCTGCGACACCCCAGGTGTAGGCCGATTCAACAATTTTGCAAACTCTGTCAAAATAGCATGACGAAATTCATCCAAGGTTTGATGCATTGAACCTTCCATCTCAGCCATTCTTATCTCCAAAGCCTCAACTTTGTCAGACATTTTCGGTGGCATTCGGTTTCGCTAGCTTCTATCTCTATCCGACAGGTCGGACCAATGATAGAAACCAGAATTTTATTGACTAGAATTGATGAGCTCTGAAGCTCTTACAATGCTGGAAATCTGAAAAATGCAGTAAATGAACTAAACCAGAGTTCTATGAACTCCAAAACTAGAGGAAAATTGCTCCTAAACAGAGAAAAAATTCCCCTAATTATTTCTTAGGATATTTTTTGAATACCTTTCTCTCTTCCTATTCCCTCATTCTTATAATATAAAATAAGTGACATTATTAACTAGCTTTTATTCCTTTCATTCATCCTTCTTGAAACTAAATGCCTTTCCCACTTCCCCTTCCCTCATTCTTGTAATGGAATATCAATAGAATAAGAGACATTATTAACTAGCTTTTATGCCCTCCATCCATCATTCTAGAAACTAAACGTGTGACTTGGGTGAGTGGGGCCCACTCTTTGGGCCCTCATTCTTCTTAATTTGCCGTCTTCTATCAGATATCAACTAGTAGGATTGCTCTAATGGCCAAAATGAGTACAGTTAGGTTATCCTCTCTCTAGCATCACACTTTTATTGAGTTACACCAGTTGTATGGTTAAAAATATGTTTCTTCATGTTGACTTGGAAAAGGAAGAATGGATGGATATGGTTAAAAATATGTTTCTTCATGTTGACTTGGAAAAGGAAGAATGGATGGAGATTCCGTTGGGATATGACTCCACTAATGGAAGGAATAAGGTTTGTAGATTAAGAAAGGCCTTATATGGCCCCAAGCTCTGTGCTTGGTCAAGCTGTTTTCTTGGGTTACAGGCAAAGCCAAGGTGATACTCTTATAAAACATTCTGAAAATGGAAATCACAATTCTTCTTGTATATGTAGACATATGATTATTAAAGGGGATGATGAAATTAAAAAGCAGGTTCTAAGAGAAAATTTAGCATCCTCTAAAAAAAGGATTGGGGAAAGGTGGGGTACTTCCTTGTGATAGAGGTTGCTTACTCCAAACAAGGTATCTTTATCTCCCAAAGGAAATATATTAAGAGGCAAATGGTCATTGAAATATAAAGTAACATAATGGAAATATTCCTTACAACCAAATAATAAGTCCTTTTTCTGATCAATAAAAGAAGCAGCAAGAGTAAAGATAACACTAACTGTGGATGGAGCAAGTTCCTAACAAGATGGAGAAGAAAATCAAAATGAAAGATAGAATCCTTGCTGAGAGAGAACCTACTTCTCCGCACAACCAAAACCACTCAACAAATTTCAGCATACCCCTCATGCCCCCTCTCACTTCCTTTATAACTACCTCGCCTCATTTCCTCTTAGTGGCTCTATAAATATATGTCCGTGACCTTCTTAAGTAGTCGGGAAAATTGGGTTGCAAAACTACTTGTGCCTCTATGGAGAAAAATCACAAGATTGGAAGTGATAAAGAAAGCCCATAGGGGGCGAAGGCCCAATATCGAAGACTTGTGGGACAGCTCATCTATCTAGCCCCCACAAGACCAAATATGGCATCTACAGTCAGAGTGGTGAGTTAGTTCATGCATGATCCACAAGACTTGTCAATGGATGTGTATGCGGAATGGATTCCGACTATGCAGCAGGTCTGATTGTATATTGGAGATGCATTTCAGAATATTGCATGTTCCTGTGTAGAAATTTGGTGACTTGGAGAAGTAAGAAGTAAATTGTAGTTGTAAGATCGAGTGTAGAGGCATAATTTTGAGCCATGGCTCATGGGGTTGTGATAGAGCTAAGAAGGAATGCAGGCCACTTATTACTAAAGTGTATGGGAGGCGCCAGCCTGGCACAAAATGAAAATAACTGAATAATAGTTAGTTGGGGAGAGAATAAATAGGAGGGGAAAGAGAGGAATTAGTTAGTTGTTGAAACAGAAAGTAGGCATAATTGATTCTAGGAATCAGTTAGAGAATTGTTGTTTTCTCTCCATCTATCTGTTTTCTTTCTTCCTCTACAATTCCTTGTAATTCTTCTATTCAATCAATAATACAAGAGATTAGGGTTCTTGATCCTAATCCTCCATTTAGTTTCATTTACGCTATTTGTTCCTAATTGATACCGGTATTAACACTGGTATCAGAGCACCGATCCTGGTGCCCTGAATTCCACGCTGGGAGTTGCTACGTATGAGGACGAGAAGCATGACGAGATCCAGTGACAATTGGGAACAGGAACGTGAAGAGATGAAAACTCGACTTGAGTTTGCAGAAGCTCTGGCGAAGAAACATGAGGATCAAATCGCTGATTTGTTGATGAAATTTGGCTCGAATCGTGAACAGAGTAGTCAGTTTCAAGAAGGAACTGGAAGTAATGGAGTCACAGTGAAGAAGTTCATCGGAGGGAGAAATGGCGGAAATTGGAGATTCCAATTTTTGCGGGGGAAGACGCTTTTGGATAGACACACAGATTGGAACGATACTTTTTGTTAAAGGAGGTAACCGAGGAAGAAAAGATGCAAGCTACAGTCATGGCTCTAGAAGGAAAAGCGTTGAGTTGGTACCATTGGTGGGAGAAATGCAACCCTAACCCTAATTGGGAAGGTTTCAAGATTGCTGTGGTACGTAGGTTCCAACCTTCAATGGTTCAAAATCCTTTTGAGCAATTGTTATCCTTGAAACAAATAGGCACAGTAGATGAGTATGTTGAGAATTTTGAAAAATACGTGGAAGCCATGAGAACCATTGATCAAGAATTTGTGAGAGGAATATTTTTGAATGGACTCAAACAGGAGCTACAAGCTGAGGTAAAATTATATGAGCTTAACTCCTTATCAGAAATGATTCAAAAAGTTCTATTGATTGAACAAAAGAACATGTTAGTCAATATGAAAAATGGTTATAGTTATGCTTCTAGAACTAATGGCAATTCACGTAGCATGCCCTATTCTAAAACTATAACCCTAGAATCAAAGTTGAGTTCAGATCAGAAAAGCAGTACCATGAGTGGGACTGGCCAGAGTCAAAGTGTGGAAAGTGTTAAAAACAGAGGAGGGGAGTTTAAACATTTAACCAATGCTGAAGTCAGAGAGAAAAGAGAAAAAGGGTTATGTTTTAGATGTGATGAACCTTATAATAGAGAACATCGATGTAAAAACAGACAATTTAAGATGATCATTATGGAAGAAGAGGAGGAAGAAGGAGTGGAAGAAGTGGAGGAACCCCTGCAGTCTTTTAGATCTTTGCATCTATCATTGTGTTCCATGTCTGGATTCACTACTACTAGATCTTGGAAGGTGGAGGGATTGTTAGAAGGTGTAGCAGTGGTCATCCTAATTGATTGTGGTGCTTCCCACAATTTCATAGCTCTGAGTTGGTGGAAAGACTGCACTTAACCGTTATGGAAACCTCTCCTTACATGGTAGAAGTAGAAGATGGACATAAAGTAAGATGCAAGGGAAAGTGTGCACAGTTAAAATTTCAGATGCAGAACTTAGAAGCAATCCAAGACTTTTATTTGTTCACACTCAAGGGGGTTGACATGGTGTTAGGGTTGGATTGGTTAGCAGGGTTGGGAGAAATTAAAGCAGATTTTGGAAAGCTGGAACTAACTCTGAAACAAGGAGAAAAGTTCATCAGAATAGCTGGAAATCCAGCCTTAACTAAAACTGAACTTCCTTTTGGAGCAATGATGCAAGTTTTAAAAGAAGAAGGTGAGGGATTATTAATTCAGTGTGAAAGAACCAAGAAGGAATTAGATTCTCAAAAGACCCTACCAAAAAATTTTCTGAATTTACTAGACGAATTTGATGAGGTATGTTCAGACCCAAAGGAGCTGCCTCCATTTAGAAAGCATGATCATGCTATCCATCTCAAAGAGGGAGCTTCAATTCCTAATTTGAGGCCTTACAAGTACCCACATTATCAGAAAACAGAGATAGAAAGATTGGTCGCAGAGATGCTGGAATTTGGGGTAATTAGACACAGTATTAGTCCATATTCAAGTCCTATTATACTGGTGAAAAAGAAGGATGGAGGGTGGAGGTTCTGTGTAGATTATAGAGCATTGAACAAGATCACGATACCTAACAAATTTCCTATTCCAATTATAGAGGAACTTTTGGATGAAATTGGTGGAGCCACTGTGTTCACTAAATTGGACTTGAAATCGGGTTATCATCAGATCAGAATGAAGGAAACTGATGTTGAAAAAACAGCTTTTAGAACTCATGAAGGTCATTATGAGTTTGTGGTGATGCCTTTTGGCTTGACTAATGCCCCTTCTACGTTCCAAGCTCTAATGAATGAGGTTTTAAGACCTTTTTTGAGACAATTTGCATTGGTTTTCTTTGATGACATCTTGGTTTATAGTAGAGATGAGGCTGCACATGAAGATCATTTGCGGAAAATGCTGGAAGCATTAAGAGGAAATTCCTTACTGGTCAACAAAAAAAAATGTAGTTTTGTTCAGCCAAGCCTAGAGTATTTGGGTCATGTTATCTCTGGGGCAGGAGTGACAACAGACCAGACAAAGGTAGAGGCTGTAAAATCTTGGCCTGTTCCTAAAGACTTGAAGAGTTTAAGAGGATTTTTGGGACTGACAGGCTATTATAGGAGATTTGTACAGCATTATGGTAGAATCACCAAGCCCTTGACTGACTTATTGAAGAAGGACAATTTTGTGTGGAATGAGGAAGCCACTACAGCATTCCAAACTCTGAAACAGGCCATGGTTAGTCTACCATTGTTAGCAGTACCTGATTTTTCTAAGACATTTATTGTTGAAACTGATGCATCTAGTAAAGGGCTAGGGGCTGTCTTGATGCAAGAAGGGAAACCTTTAGCTTTTTGGAGTAAAGGTCTTTCCCCCAGAGCTCAAGTTAAATCAGTTTATGAGCGAGAGTTGATGGCTTTGGTACAAGCTGTTCAGAAATGGAAACACTACCTCATGGGTAGACATTTTGTTATAAAGACCGACCAAAGGAGTTTGAAATTCCTCACAGATCAAAGGTTGTTTAGTGAGGAGCAATTCAAGTGGGCAGTGAAACTCATAGGGTTGGATTTTGAGATCCAATTTAAACCTGGCAAAGAGAATACAGTAGCAGATGCATTGTCAAGAAAAACCATGTATACTGCTATCTCTGTAATTGATTTGGCTAATGCTGAAGATTGGTTTCAAGAAATGGAAAGTGATCCTAAATGGAAGAAGGTGATCCAGGACTTAGCTTGTGATCCTAATGCTCATCCTGGTTTTCAATTTCAAGCAGGCAGATTGTTATACAAAGGAAGACTGGTTTTGAAAAAGGGTTCTAACAAAATTCCTCTGATTTTAGCTGAATGCCATGACAGTGTGACTGGGGGCCATTCGGGATTTTTCAGAACCTACAAGAGAGTTTCTAGTTTTTTCTACTGGGAAGGTATGAGAAGCTATGTAAAGCAGTATGTAGAGGCTTGTGATATCTGTCAAAGACAGAAATATTCCACATTAGCCTCTGCAGGTTTGTTACAGCCATTACCAATACCAACACAGGTGTGGCAAGACATTTCTATGGATTTTATTTCTGGTTTGCCTGAAACTAAAGGCAAGGATACTATATTTGTGGTAGTGGACAGACTCACAAAATATGCTCATTTTTATCCACTTGGGCATCCTTTCAATGCAAAGGATGTGGCGGCTTTGTTTGTCAAAGAAGTAGTTCGTTTACATGGATTTCCTACATCCATTGTTTCTGACAGGGATCAGATATTTTTGAGTCAATTCTGGCAGGAATTGTTCAGATTGGCTGGAACTACACTCAAGTACAGCACTGCGTATCACCCTCAGACAGATGGCCAGACTGAGGTGGTCAATAGGAGTTTGGAAACTTATCTCAGGTGCTTTGCTGGACCTAAACCAAAAAGTTGGGTGGACTGGCTCTCTTGGGAAGAATTTTGGTTTAACACCACCTACAACATTTCAGCTGGAATGACCCCTTTCAAGGCTTTGTATGGAAGAGATCCCCCGACAATGATTAAAGGGTGTACTTTTACTTCTAAGATAGAAGCAGTTAACCAGCTGTTGATGTCACGGGATTTGATTTTACAAGAGTTACAACAGAATTTGTTGAAAGCTCAAGATGTTATGAAAACACAAGCCAACAAACATAGAAGACAAGTTGAATATGAAGTAGGGGATTGGGTATTTTTAAAACTTCAGCCTTATAAGCTGAAGTCTTTGGCTAATAGACCTATCGCGAAACTTTCTGCTAAATTCTATGGTCCTTATCAAATCCTTGAGAGGATTGGTCCAGTTGCATATCGCTTAGAACTTCTAGAATCTGCTAGAGTTCATCCAGTTTTCCATGTATCTTTGCTAAATAAAGCTTTGAAGCAGGGTCACCAACAGCAGCCATTACCACCAATGCTTTCTGAGGAATTTGAATTACAAGTGGAGCCAACTGATATTTTGCAATATAGGGAGGATAAGGCTGGGAATTTGGAGGTCTTGGTCCAGTGGGATCAGTTACCAGCATGTGATAATTCGTGGGAACTTGCTACACAATTGCAACACTCTTTTCCTCGGTTTCCCCTTGAGGACAAGGTCATTCTTTTGGGGGGGAGTATTGATAGAGCTAAGAAGGAATGCAGGCCACTTATTACTAAAGTGTATGGGAGGCGCCAGCCTGGCACAAAATGAAAATAACTGAATAATAGTTAGTTGGGGAGAGAATAAATAGGAGGGGAAAGAGAGGAATTAGTTAGTTGTTGAAACAGAAAGTAGGCATAACTGATTCTGGGAATCAGTTAGAGAATTGTTGTTTTCTCTCCATCTATCTGTTTTCTTTCTTCCTCTACAATTCCTTGTAATTCTTCTATTCAATCAATAATACAAGAGATTAGGGTTCTTGATCCTAATCCTCCATTTAGTTTCATTTACGCTATTTGTTCCTAATTGATACCGGTATTAACAGGTTGGTGCGTTGTGATGCCACAAAATCATACTTGATGACCTCAAAGTAAAATATGAAGCTTCTCAGAAGCTATTTTGTGACAATAAGTCAACCACTAGCATATAGAGATAGACTGGCACTTCATTCCGGAGAAATTAGATAGTAGTCTCACAGCTACAACATACATCGCTTCAGGACTTCAATTGGCAGATGTATTCACTATGTTTGAGGAGTTTGTAAATCTGTAAATTAGGATAGAATCATGGCTGTAATTATTTGCATATATTGTATTTCCTTATTTTCTGAAGAAGAAACAATTGTTACCTTCTGGATACCAGTCTAACAGCATGTAAGAGAATGTCTAAGTATGTTCATTAATTGTGAAAACCGGTTAATCTCACTTTTTTTTCTATGATTTTCAGAGATTCCATGATGGACCCTACAACTGTATTTGGAATGCTTTTTGGAAGTGAATTTTTTGAAGAATATATTGGAAAATTTGCACTGGCTTCTTTAGCATCTATAGAAATTGAGGAAGACTCACTGGAACCTCAAGTTCGTATGCAGAAAATTCAAGAAAAGATGAAAGTATTATTTTTTTCCCTAATGCTCTAGTACTTCTTTTTGCGGTCTGCTGTACAGTTCCCTATTTTGGTAGCTAAAGCTGTTTGCTACTGTTTTATCTGTAGGCATGGCAGAAGGAAAGAGAACAAAAGCTTATCTCAGTTCTGAAAGATCGTCTGCAACCATTTGTTGATGGTCGAGAAGATGAATTTACAGCATGGGCAAATTCAGAAGCAAGTAATCTTTCAAAAGCTGGTAAATGCCCTCAGTTTACCCTGTATCTCGAATGGTGTATTATTGAATAATGATCCTTAATTTTGAGGTTTTAAATAACTGAAATTTATCATTATCAAGAATATGATTTATTGCCTGTGTCGAATTGCTAACACGTTATTTTTAATTGGCCATCAATTGAGACCTTTTTGGCCACCTTTGAAATGATGGGGTTTAGATAAAAAAAAGATGAAAGAAACACAAAAGAGCTTGAGTAATAACTTGATAGAAACTTGATAGTTAAGAATAAACACTAACCTCTGTATATAGAGATACAAGACTCCTAATAATCCTAAATAGGGAAATCCAGAAACAAATCCTAGTAATAGCTAAATAATATAAAAACCAAGAAATTAACTAAGATACTCTAATATAATATAAAAGGAGGGAAGAAAGTGGAGATTATTGGATACTTATATTTTGATTGGACAAATTCTCCAAATGGTATAGAACCACTTTTGGATATTCTGTTTTCATTAGTAATTGATATCTTGAAATAGTATGTTAGAAACTGGTATCAATAATATATAAATTGAATACCAACTGAATTTTATTGAATATTCTTTGGAGAATTGCTCAAATCAGAGATAGAACTTATTATATACATAGATACTGGTCAGAATGAAATTATTACACATAACAGAGAGTTCAAGGCCCTGTTTTACCAAGTATCGAGAGCTTGGTTCTCTCCACCCAAATCACTCAATTACTCCTTGATAACCAACTGTGCCTTGCCCTCCTCCTATTTATTCATACTAACTGCCTACATAACTAACACATACTTAATAATTAATAAAACATAAGTGACAAAAAAAACAAAAACATAACTGCCGAAAACTGTCTAAAATCATTTTTGGTCTTCTTGGTCTCTCCTACAATATTCTTTCATGAGAGCTCTAACATAGTAAGAAGCAAGTTGTGATCAAAAGATAGAGTGTCAAAACATAGTATCATGCCTAGGCCTCATTTACTTGCGTACTCATTTGGCTAAGATAATTGCTCAAAGAGTACCAATTTCAAGATTTGCATAGCATATTACTGTCAATCCATATCATGATAGGCCCCAATCATATTGAGAAATTGGAACGGAGAACCTTTAATAAAGTGGGAAGCCAAATGCATATGGCGTTGGTGCTCTATTTTGAGTGTGAATGTTTGGAAATATGTAAAGAATGTAAATAGGAAGATAATATATTCTAATCCACGTAATTTCAATATTTTGAGATTCTTGTAGTTATTACATTTTGAGATTCTTGTAGTTATTAGCAGATTGAATTTGAAGTGTTTGGAAAATTTAGCGGTTGAACTAATTGTTAAATATAAAAGTCATATATAAATTTTTTTAATTAACATTTAAATTTTTTCTATTAAGATAATGAGGGTAAAAATGCTAAAAATTAATTTATAAGTTCAAACGCTACTTGAAGTAGCATATCAAAAAACGCTCTAAGCTCGTGAGAGAAAACCGTTACGAAACAACTCTACTTTGATTATACGAGCTTATACACTATAAGCTAGCAGTTCGGCCTTGCCAAACAAAGCCTTAGTGTATACAGGAGATCCTTCATATTGTAATTCAAACAGCAACCTTAGGGCAGATGTTTGTTCACTCCTGGTCCTTTTATACTCATTGATTTTTTTTAACATCTGACCTTATTTTTCAGCTTTTGGAGAGGCAATGCTACATACAATTGGTTATATCTACACGCGGAAAGCAGCAAAAGAACTTGGAAAGGATATTCGGTTTATGAATGTTCCCTTCATTGCAGAGTGGGTACGAGACAAAGGTCACCGTATAAAGTCGCAAGTGACAGCAGCCTCAGGTAGTAGACTACTTTCATCAAGTTGAAAGGATTTTACAAATTTGGAAGGATCTAATGGAAACTAACTGCTTCTGTAGGAGCTGTGTCCCTGATTCAAGTACAAGAAGAGCTCAAGAAGCTAAATCAAGGAGAAAATAAAGAAGAAAACATAATAAAAGCTCTTGAAGATAAGAAGGATGCCATGATTAATTCCTTATGGAAGATAAACGTGATTGATATTGAATCAACTCTGTCACATGTTTGCCAAGCAGTAAGTTGCAGTATTTTATTTCCATAGCTTAAAAGTAATACCCTTGGCTGATATCATATACATGATACATTCTTCCTCTATGTAGCACCGGCATGACACAAGTAGTTACATCAATTACTTTCATTTTTCAAATTATTATTGATTCGACGTGTCAATGTCGCATGCAGTGTTTGTGTCAATGCTTCATTATTCCCCCTTACTTACCTCCTAATTAAGCATGACATTTGTTAATGTTCAATTTTATGTTCTACTAGAAGAAATTTCACTTTACCGACATTTTACCAATATTATTTCCCCAATTTTTAACCTTGAATTCACTGCTCAGACCATAATTCAAGTATTCATTCTAGAAACAACATGGATCAATGCTATTTCCTTTTATCTCATAAAGTTAAAGGTGAACCGAAGCATAATATTTATATTAAAATATCAATTAGTCAGAATTCACATGATTTTAGAAAATAAGGATACAAGAGATGTATTTATAGAATACAAAGGAGTAAAACTAAGCACTAATCTGGCCCTGAAATCAAAGAAAATATTCTCCCTATAAATGCTAATTCTAAATATGGTAAGGACAGAAAATCAACTAATTAATATTTACATAAAAGTCCTAGTTAGCCGTAAAAATCAGTATCAATTGATTTTGATTGATATGCGCTGATCTTCAACAACTCTTTATTTTTTTCAGGTTCTTAAAGATCCTAGCGTGTCCAAAGATGTTCTGAGGTCTCGCGCCAAAGCATTGAAAAAGTTAGGAACCATCTTTCAAGTAAGTGTTTTCACTGACTTCTGTTGTTTGTGATTGCCCTGTGCATCAGTTTGTATCATGTGGTTGCACTTTTTAACATGAAACAATGATTTTAGCCTCTTTTATGTTTTGTTGATATCTAACTAAGTGTGTGTTTGGTTCCATTTTTGGAGGAACCAATATCAATTATGCAGGTGTAAAATTGATTCCAGCATGTTTGGGTGTTTTCGAGTTGAATTGATTCTAACTTGAAGCTAGGATTTGTAGCTTTTGGGTCTAAACGTAATTTTTACATTGAAATTTATTGTTTATTATTAAGTTCACTTTTACGTGAATATATCCAAATATAGATCACTTTACATTGAACTCACTTTAAACTAAAATCAATTCATTCAAAATCAATTTTCGTCACTGGATAACCACACACACTAAGAATGTTTTGTTTTGCTTCTCAGGGTGCTAAGGTCGCTTATAACAGAGAGAACAGTCTACGCCGAGAAAGTGGCAACCGGGTAGATGCTGGTCCCTCATCGTAGCAATCTTGTTGTGTTTGTTTAATATGGTGTATTAGTTAATCATGTTTTTATGGCCTTTTGGCTCTCAATGGATATGAACCTTGTTTCTTCCAAAAAAAAAAAAAAAACAGCAAGCAGCTAAAGAAACAGTCGTTCCAGTAAAAGTTTCCGATATACTTTCACCTTGATTTGTGATTGGACTATACTACCATAGTGCAATCTACTTATGTATGTCTGTAAAGCAATATATTTATCTTCTGTAAGTGATATATAATATTCCATTTATCTTTGTATTGGTGTGTCCATCATAAATTTCTATTTGGGAGAGGATATATAGATGAGCCTTCTTTATTTATTTAATGCTTTTTTTTTGTCTTGATCTCACGGTTCCCAAGGCAAAGAGAGTATAGTAACCTAAAGTTGGAAAAGTGTAGCTAAAAAGTTGTTTCAATTAGAGTTTACTCGGTTACTTATATATTGCTTTTTTTGTGTGATAGGCTATATTTCATGTTAATGCTAATAGAAAATAATTGAGGCAAAATTATATCTAAGATCCTTTATTGTATTCAGTTATAACAAATCTGTTTTTTTTTCTTTCATATAAATTATTTATCTTCATAAAAATTTACAACTTAAACCTGAACATGTCATATTTTTTAGGGAAAAATTGTCAAAATGGTTTAACTTGTAAATTTTTATAAAAATAAAAGATATGTGGAAAAAAAATCTTACAATTAAATAAAATTTAAATTGGATTTGTTTAGTAAATTCAACCAATAAAATTGGAAAAAAATTTCACATTGTATCATTGAATGACTTTTTTTGTGTATTAGAAGATATGAAAAATTTCACCATAATTAACTCACACAACTGCGAGTTTTTGAGTTCGAATTTAAAACAAGACGTTTAACTTAATAATATAAATATTTGTCAATTGAGCTCGAATTTAAGGATATACTATTTTGTGACTTTACTGTTGGTAACTGGGATGAGAATGGTTAGGCCGTCTGTTATGAGCATATAGCTTAGTCTACTTATGGTTTGGTTTGATCTGACATGTTTAATAAAAATATTATGTTCAAATTTTTTTAAAGTCTATATAAAAAAGTTTATTAAGTTTGATAGGCCAATATATATATATTATTAATATTATTATTTGTTATTTTAATTTTGTTAACTATGAATTCATTTGTTTCTTTATTTTTTAGGAAGGTTGTTGTAGACATGAAAGTTATAATTTTATTAGATTTAGTTATAATTTTACTAGTTTTCCTTATGTTTATTATTTTATTAGTTTTCTTTACATATAAAAGTCTTGTTTAGCCTATTTAACAAAAATATAAAATATATTATTTAAAAACTTTAATGTAAAATATAATATTTAATTATTTTAATGTAAAATATGTGACACGTCCGTGTATTTTTAAAAATATAATAATAATAATAATAATAATAATAATAATAATAATAATAATAATAATAATAATAATAATAATAATAATAATAACTTCCCACCCACTTTCTTTTTTTTTCATCCCACTTTTTCCTCTTCTTCTTCCCTTCCACTCAGCCATCTCCTCATTTCTCCCATTTTTCATTTTTCTTTTCTTTTCTTTTCTTCTTCTTCTCACGTAAAGCCAAGCTAGTCTACTTAAATTTTAAACTCATATGAAGGATATACAAGTGTTTGGGTGAAATTTTGGGTTAGAGTTTGTCCTCTAAAGAAGGAGAAGGGTACCCATCTCATGAGAGTTGTTGATTGAAACTTTTTGAGGTAAATACACAACTCTAATCCTAGTATGAGTTCATAGCAAAATGTAGTTTTGCTTAAAAATCTTATTTTATGCTCATAGTAGATTTAAATGATTTTTAGGGTTTGCTAGAGTTAGCTAAACTTTAGAATATTTTTCTAAAGTCTTGGAAATATTTTTGATACTCAGATTTGTCAACTGAGACTCTACCAACTACTCTGAGAGTTGTTGAAGAGCAAACTTAGACGGTTCTCCATAGCTGTGAGTTGACGACGATCATCGTCATATATTTTTGTAATGCTATTATTATTATTATTATTTTATTATTTTCTATATTAAAATATTTATTAAAAAATTTGGAAAACACAACCTTTGAATTTTATCTCGATTTCGTCAATTATTTAATTTAACTGTTGTTGTTATATAATATGTTATTAATTTGATTTACGTATGAGTTAAAGTATTTAAATATCGATTTGTTATGCGATTGAATATATTTTTCATGAATTACAATGAAATGATTTTAAATGCGTGTTTTGGGAAATCAGTGTTATAATTATTAATGCATTAGGTGCACCTAGTTACCACGTGTTGATTAGGGAAAGTTAACCGTTAGATGGAGCCGCCCCTACGAGAGAGGTCATCCGTAGGAGGAGAGGGCAATCAACGAGATGTAAGCTCCCTAATTGATACGTGATGATGCGTTGCGGGATTGAGAGGAGAGGACCATCCGTTAGATGGAGCCGCCCCTAAGGGAAAGACCACCATTAGGAGGAAAAGGCTATCAATGAGATAAAGCCGCCTCTTGGTTCAAAAAAAAAATTTGTATTGTTACTCGTTTGACTTTTATGATGATTGTAAGGTTCATTTTGATTTCGTTTCGTTATCAACTGGATTTTTAATATTTATGTCAAGTGATTAAACAGTTATTTGTGCCTTTTGTGTTTCCCTTCTAATTGCTAGTGGTTGTTGTCTCCTCACTAAGTCTTTGTGACTTACCCTTTATGTTGCTTATTTTTTTTCAAATTCGCAAGCAGCTGAGTAGGAATCTATTATTTGATTCAAGTCTCAACACACTTTTTTTTTTGGTAGGCCTCTTTGATCGAGGACCATTTTTTGTAACAGTTGTTGAGTCTATGTAAATTGCAGCTATTTTGGAGTTTAGAAAGTCTGTTTAATTTTTGGGAAGTGTATTAAGAAATTTGATTATGTTATTTGAATTGTGACTGAATTGAGAATTTGACAGGGATTTCATAAATTTGGAAATGTTGAATTTACAGATAATACTTTGTCGAAATTTCGAGTAAAAAGTATATATATTTTTTTGAAATGGTAGTTAATTGATAGGGTTGTCAGGCTAGGAGTATAGCTTGTGCGCCGGTCACGACATTTAAATTTCGGGTCGTGACAATATGTTTTTAAATAGGCTTTCATGCTAGTTCAAACTTTTCAAAAAAGTCAGGTCAGGTAAAAAAAAAACATATGATAAATCGTAGGCTAGACTCAGACATATTTATTTGTTCTGACCTGTTTAATAAAAAGATTGGGTTCAGACTTTTTTTAAAAAGAATTATTAAATATGATAAGCCGATATATATATATATATTATTTTTATTTTTTAATTATGGGTTCGTTTTGATTCTTTGATTTTTTTGAAAAATTGTTGCAGACTTGTTAATTATAATTTCATTAAATTTAGTTATAATTTTATTAATTTTCTTTATATTTATTATTTTATTAGTTTTCTTTATTATTTAACCGTTAAAAGTAGAGTTTGAAAAGTACAATTTTTTGTCATATTAATATTTATATGAGATTCAAAATATATCATCTAAATAAAATGAATACTGCTAAGTTTATTTTCATGTTATCATTCTCGAAAACACATTCTTAACATCAATAGCACAGTCAAAATTAAAATAATGAACCCTAAACAAGTTGAGTCATATGGTGGATGATGGTTCAATGAGAGTGGCTACTAGCTAGGCCAAGTACCACACTATCATTGGATGAAATGATAGAGAACACGAACATAGAAAATAATAAAATTAGGGGTCTCAGTTCCAAATAAAATATGGATTATTTAATTTTTATTTTTTTGGTGTGTATCTAAATAAATGATATACTTACAAAATTTATGACCACACAATTTTTTCTTTAAAGATACCAAGTGCGTAATATGGTAGTGCCACAGTGCACAACTAATTACAAATTAAAGTATCCAAAGAAATCTATGCATGAGAGATCAATGTAGGTTTGATCGAAATTATATGCCACCAATATGGTTGGTTTGTCAAACACTTGTAGGTAAATGGGTATTTTTTTGCTTACTTTTTTATTAATGTGAGATTATTTTTTGCTTATTTTTTTGTCAAACATGAGTTTGATTAATGTGAATGAAACGGTCAGTTCTTATGTTTGCTTATTTTTTTTCCTTATTTATTATATTTTTATTTTTGGTAGCGTAAAATTAAGTAAAATACATAATTAAATTTCAGTTTTCAGTAGCAGTGTATATGGGAGTAAGTGAGCAAATATGGAAGGAATTAACAACCTTCTAATGAAGATACATGTTAAAAAATATGTTTAATTTTAATTTTAGTTTTTTTTATTTTTATCAATTTGTAGAATTGATCTCCTATTTTAAAATATGATGATTTTTGTCTCTTTCTTACGTTTGTTAATTAAAAGATAATAATTTGACATATTTTAAATAACATGACATACGATTTGATAATGTATAATCATCTAAATATATTAATTATTTATATGCTATTAATTAAATTACAACAAATGAATAATTTTATAAACTAAAAAGTGTTTAGAGAGTTGTATTGTAATTTTATAAAATTTAATCATTTAATTTCATTATATTATATGTCACGTTATTTAAAATATATCATTTTTTTTTTTTTTAATTAAAAAACCTAAGTGAAGAACCAAACCAATTGGATCTTAAAAATAGAGGAATCATTGCAAATTGATAAAATAGGAAACTAAAATACATTTCCTATTTTCAGCCCCTCAAATACATTTCCAAACTTCAGAAGTTAATCTCAAATTTTTTGTTAGGTATCATGAGAGAAAAAAAAAAGTAGATGACAAGGTGTATGCACTTTTGAAAATGTTTTTATTTTTAAAAAGGCAAAATGAATTAATAAGGTAACACTCCTAGAATAAGGTATGCTAATTAAGAGAGTTGCAAGAACCAAATACACGGCAAAGAAAAAAGTTTTACTATGCCATTTTGTTAAAATATTTCTTCAAATAATGTGATTGAATATTTATGTAAAAAAAAAAAAACACCAAAATTGTGCATATAGCAACTAAACTTACTTTATAAAAAACTCTATTTGGGTTATTAAACACATACTTCAAAATCTTATTCAATTATTGATTACTAGATGTGGGCTATTTGTGGCATACACTCTTAATTAGAGTTGTTCCATATTGTCCAAAATATGAAAAGTTGATGTGTGTTGTACCAATTAGTCCTTGTGAGTTGACCAATTATATCCTTTAAGAGAGGTGGAGGAATCTTGTTTGAAGATAATGCTTGACTTAAGGGAGCTCACAAACATTCTAAAACTAAAAGAATTAAAAGAGATAAGAGTATTTAAAATGATGAGTGGTGGTTATCTTTATTCTCCACAAATGTCCTTTCATTGTTAATTGGTGCATCGTCTTTGTCGTTAAGGATAATTGGAAGCACTTGCATAGCATAAATATTATTTTATGCAAACCTAATATCACTTTGTGTATAACACAAACTTTAGACCTATATCCCTTTAATCTCTCCGCATGCTTTTCTAACTTTCCATTAATTTGATCCGTTAATAAAACTTAGCCTAATGGATGAGATCAAATTCATAATGCTAAATACATTATTATAAAGATTACGATTAATATCGTGTCAATCATATGCTATTTGCAACTACAAATTATTAGAATAATTGATCACCAATATCATTTTCTTACCTCTTTCCACTTTATATATATAAAAAAAAGTAATGCTATAGTAAAAAAGTTCTTCTTCCCATCCTCGTCATAAAAAACTTATTTTTCACTGCGTTTACTTTTTAAAAACAATTAGTATTTTAATTTTTGTATTTACTTTTTATTTTATTCTTATTTAAAAAAAAATATTTATGAGATACTGAAAATAAAACATAAAATTATTTTAAGTATTTTTTGTACAAATATTGCAAATAAAAACTGATTATATATATATATAGGATGCAATTGTTATGGCTTTTTTTAAAAATAATTTTAAAAATATTCATCTTTTTGTTATAACTTTATTAAACGAGAAATTTTTTTAAATGGCTTCTTATAAAAATCTTCTTAAGTATTTCATCTTTTTGACTCAACGTTTTTTGATTTAAAATTTCAAAAGATGCTTACAATGAGAAATTATTTTGAGTAGCACTTCTCATGAAAAATCATTTTTGTGAGATTTTTTTAAATAAAATGTATTTTTTATCATCTCAAATTTTCTAACAACGATGATGAATATCTAAGTTATTAAATGTCAAAATTACTTTTTTTAATATGTAAAAAATGAGTTTGAAACAACTTATTGCATTTTTTAGTAAATTCTCGTAAAAATCATTTTAAGAAAAATAAAGTTATTTTTTTTTAATCTATAATAAACGGGTCCATTATTTTGTAATTAAAAGTAAAATAGGAGCCGAAGATACTAAACCTCCACAAGCAAATCAATGTTCAAATCTTGACCGAGAAATATTCATATTTAGTGTCTAATATACCTCAAATAAAATTGTTTCTAGTAGAGGAAAAATAAATCTATAGAAAACTAAAATAAAAATAAAATAGAAGCTCTTGTTAAGATGTAGTTCAAATATTTATAAATTAAAAAGACGTAGTTTAAGTAGTTGAATGGAAACATTTGAAATAGTTTAGAAAAGAAAGTTAAATTTAAATGCTAACTACTAAAATAATCTATAAAAAGTAAAAACTTAAAACCTAATTAGCATGACCACTTTTGCTTGACAAATGGAGGAGTAAAGAACTAAAAATGGCCTAGCATTTTAATTGTTGAAACTCTTACAATGATTATTCATTAAAAAATAGGAAATAGAAATAGGTGGTTTCAATTCTCCCCTTTTAGATATGCAAAAGTTGTAGTTTCATGCAATGCAAGTTGCTTTTAAATCAATTAATTTAAGTCCAAAATCAGAAAAATTGGTGACACAAATATAATTTCCAAATATTTGGTACCTATAAAGTATGATTAGTTTGATGTAAAGCTTATTATAGGTACACAATAATTTCCACTAAGATATGATGTCAAATATCATCCTAATTAATTTATATTATATTCCACTAACTTATAAGACTTTATTGCCCCCAACAAAAGCAAAGTGGTCTACATACACCTTTTTTTTCTTTGAATATATTATATTATGCTTTTCTTATTATCATTATTACAAATTAATAAAACTGTCATTTTCAATTTTGTTGTCAACTAGGCTTCCTCCTTAGGGAATTTATTTCTCCTTGCAATATACATAGGAAACATTAGTTTTGTGTGAAAGTACATGTAGAAAAATATACCAAGTTTTACTCAACATGGACTTCATGCTTCTCAAGAAGTTCATTCTTCTCTTCCTCTTCATTTCTGGATCACTTTTAGAGACTTCTTTTGCAGGTTAGTCTTTTTAGGTTTTCTTGCAGCCTTAATTATATTATAGTGTAAAAAATATGAAGGCTAAAATAAAGAAGCATGAGTGTAAATTAACATAAATAAATGCATTATATATATAAGTGTGTTCTTATACATAGTGTTTCATTTGTATTATATTAAGTTTATAATATCAATAACACATTGATATTGTTTGGCTTAAAGTTTAACATTGGTATGTGGAAATTAAATTAATTTAGATTTGATTCCATGATCTACTTCTTTTTCTCATGAAGTGCGAGGCATGTGATCAACTAGCTAGTTATATAATTAACTTTAGTATTTTAAATTGAATTTCTCATTTTTATCTTGTATATTCACTTATATATAAATAAACTATATATATACAAGCTATGAAAATGTTAGATGATAAGAAAATTACCTAACATATATGTGCTTGATTAATGCATATGCAGGTCGAGGATCAAACTTCATCAAAATCTCAACTGGAGATTTGAATGCAGTCCAAAAGGTATGCATGACATGGTAATTCACATTAATATAGAATATATTAATTTTCTTTAATTAATTAATTAATAGAAATTTTAAAAAAATTGGTTACTTGAACAACACTAATAATTTGTTAGCTCTTTATGTATCTAGCTATCTCTCTATCATGTTTAAAGCATTGTATCTAACAATTAAATGGTGCAAAACTCATGAACTACCATATGTTATTATCTTTTTATTTGAAAGTACTCATGGAATAGAAGGCCCTCTTTTTAAATCCTTTAATTCCTCATCTATTTTGTGTTTTTATTTTTTGATAGGTAGTAGTTAGTAATTAGTTAGACGAATGGAAAATTCGTTAGTAGCAGAGATTGAACTCAAAACCTCTTTTAGTATCCCAACCCAACCACGACACTACAAATTCTATTTTATTATATTTTGGCGTATTTACACACAAACAAAAAGAGATAGATCTCAAGTAACAGTGGTATCATGAGGATGATTTATTTATAAAGAATGTCGAATTATGAGCACTTTCATGTATTGAAGTTTTGATTACTATATTTTATTAATTGAGTTTCTATGTTGCTTTATTTTGATGTATAGGTAACAACAAGGAAGGAAATGAATGAGGATGAAGTAAGCAACATCCACGAGAGGCTTCTTAGGGCTAATACAAAAGATTATGGACGATATGATCCAACTCCAACTTTTTCTAAGCCTCCTTTCAAGCTCATACCAAATTGAGTTAACGTTCAAAAAATGAATCTTGGAAGTTATAGTATCGTAATAATAACTAAGTACTATAAATAATCCAGTGTTTACCTTAGTGTAATATATGCCCTCATATATATCATATAGACATGTATAAATATAAATGCTTAGTCATGTTTTGAAGTCTAATATAGAGTTTTATAAAAGAAGATGTACGTGTGTTTTTGAAGTTTTATTTATATATATATAGTTTTACTCTATGGATTGATATAGACACATATATTTGGTGTATTTCTCGTCTTATACATATAAATATTATACATATATGCATGAACAAATAAAATAATTAATGAGATTTTGTTTGAGTTATGGATGTACAAATATCATAGCTGTTTTTGTCGATTTAGGATGTCACACAAGACACAAATGACATCATATATGAAGGCAATACCAAATATCTTATTATTGCTCCCTCCAAAACTTACATAATAGGAAATGTCACTTTTCCCTATACCTAGATTAAATTAGATGACAAGAAAAGTAAGAATGAGAGGAAGTTTCTCTAAGGTCCTTTAATGGTGGTAGAATGCATAAATAAAATATGATTTTAGAAATCAAAACTAGAGAAAAAAAATACTTTGATAAGAGTCCCATATTGATCTAAAACGTTATTATTCATTTTCAAATATTTGGATAAAGCATTGAGTACGTTTTAAATTTTGGAAAAGGGAGAGATGGAGGCACTATATGGTTTTCAAAAAATGACCAAATGTTTAGGATAAGTTATGAAGTCAAATATGTATTTCTATTTTGATAATCAATTAGATTAATTATCTTAATCGTTTAAGACTATTTGACGACTACTCTATCGTACTATTTTAACCATAACTTTAGCTATAAGTGTCTAATTGAAGATTTCTTGATGGCGGTGAAAATATAAGAAGAAAAAAATTTCAATAATGATAAAACAATAGTCCTAAGCTTATTTGAGCTATAAGAATGCTTAAATGTAATTTGATGTTTTATTCAATCAAATATAAAGATAACTAAAATTGCTTAATGATGCACCAATACAATTCATACATCAATTCTTTCTTCCCTTAAATGCTCCGAACCAAATTTCTTGAAACTCCCTCTAAGGCAGTTTGTTTCACTATTTCCAAGAATACGCCCAGCAATTCTCGGAAGATAGTTCCTCCAGAAAATACCTATTATATATATTTATAATAAATTTCTACTTCGTCATATTTCATTCACCTCATTCGAAAAATTGATGTCTACATCTTGAGAGTACTCTTCTCATTCAACAACTTCTTCTCTTTCTTCACAATTTCTTTAATATTATTTATAATAAATATATAAATTATAAAATTATTTTACAATTATTTATAATTTATATTATTATCAAATTATTTTATAAGTTATTTTATAATAAATTTATAAATTATTTTATAATATTATTAGTCATTTTCCAATTGTAATAATTTATATTATTAGTCATTAAATTCAATGAAAAAAATCCACATAATCACTCATCAATATTGACATAAATGTTATTTATCTAATACTCTTTACAATTATATTATTCCACTTATGGTGGATAATGATTTTATAAGTTAAAAATTAAATTACTCATTAATGTCAATCCATTTAAAATTACTTTTAATTTATTTCAATTCATTTTTTTAGTAACTTTTTATAAAATAAAAATATATATTTTATTTAACAGAAAATACATAAATTTATTAAAAATAATCATAAAATATAAATATATAAAAAATTATTAAAAAAGTTACTTCCAATTATTAAAATACATAAATTTATTTAAAATTATAATCTATTATATATATTAAAAAATATAATAAACCAAAGTTTACTATATATATG
>JBBPBS010001102.1:10187381-10200618 GCA_037974835.1 Cicer judaicum | reverse complement strand
AATAACTTCTCATACTCACAATTAAAACATTAATATGAGGTGAACATTAATATTCAAATAAATTTAGAGTACGCTACAATATAATTCAACATTAATATTTTTTTAAAATAAAAAATATTAAATAGTCGATCATATTTTTAAATTTTTACATCTTATTTTTGGGTTTGTAGTTTACATTTTATTTCATCAAACAAATACAAATACCATTATATGTTGAAAAATAAATTAACAATCAAAGTACAATGAGTCAAAACAGTTATCCTATATAATAAGTTATCATACAAATTTTATAAAATATTTTAAAAATTAAATAATGATTGTGATAAACATAATTTTTCCTCATTTTAATTTTCCTAATTATATTCAATTATTACAGATCAATAAAGTAATATTATAAGATAACTATATTTATAATACATAAAATATTACTTATAAAATTAATTAGATAATATTCGCGCAGCGCGCCATAATCTAGTGTTTATAAAACCAGAAGAAACTCCCTCTTCAAAACCTCAATGCGACGACGTTGCTTGATATCTATTCAATTTCTCACATATAGAATAATCACTCACTGTAAGAGATATCCCATCTATTAAAAAAAATATTTAATTTAGATTATAATCTTGAATTCGTGAAACTATAGAAATAGGTGAATGTATTCTAAGGTTGATATCACTATGTAAAGCAATATGAGGTGAACCTATTGGAACTATGTGAGTCGAGACATACTCCGTGTCAATAGATTCACAAATTCTAGAACATCAACTGTGAGTTTAGGACTTATGTAAATTATTTTACAAACATGTAAGTTGATTTACAAAGTTAAAAATCACTTAAGAATAGTTTTTAATGCATTTCAATATGTGCCGAATTACTCTAGCGAATATTGAAATTCACGTCACACTTTATTATATTATATTAAATTTTTTAAATCATATCAGATAGTGATCTTCATCATACTTCAAATATATAACTTTAAAGGTTAATGTTTCTTATGAGTCTAAAAAAAAATTATATATATAATTTTTTAGAGTATATCAATTTGCAAAAGATAAAAAACAGCACAAAAACCAACACGAATAAATACATTCCTTTTGCAAGACTTATGAACAGAGGATTTGGGTGTATCTCTCATTTTGAGGATTAAAGAAAGATGCGAGACAAATATAAGTTTCTTTTCTAGAAGAAAATTTGAAAATAAAATAGAAAAATGACTATAGAGAGAGTGTACTAGCAAAAGCGATGGTGCAAATAGCAATCCTCAAATAAAAATTAATCCGTAGCCTGTAAACTTGGAATGTGTCTGATGCAATTCGAAGTTTTGAGTCAAAATTTATACTTCATACTCAACAATTATATCCTTACCTCCACCCAAATTTGCCTCTAATTTTAAAATTTGTTCCTTTCAGAAAATTTTAATTGAGTTTTTCGAAAGACATTTTTAATCTGAAAAACTCAAAGTTTAAAGTAAAATTATTTTCTGTGTTTATTTTATTTTAGAGATATTTTTGGAGTAAATTATTGTCTTAGAACTAAGATAAAATGAGTTAATGAGATGTATTTCTAAACATATTAAAAATAATTTTTTAATATTTTTATTGTTTTTAAATGTAGATAATTGGTAGATGGGGAATCCAAGAAGCGAGAGTAATAATGAGTTAAATGTTTTAAGACCAACAAGAGATTGTGACACTTTTTCTCCACTCAAAACTTTAATGCAATAGATATACGACTCACCTCTTTTATATATTCAATATTTAATTTATTCATAGTCAATATGAAATTTAACTACGCACATTGAAATTCAACATTTAACGCTGATACTAAATGTTAGGAAGATAATAAATAAAAATCGAGAAAATTTAAATAACAATCAAAACACACAAAATAACGTACAAACTCTAAAGTCGGAGAAAAAATCGCAACCAAAAAATAATATCATGTGAAAATTATTAAATACATAGACTTTTTTCAAATATCTCATACTCTCAAAACAACTAAATTCTGCGAAGAAATATATATCTAACAAACTCACAAAATTCTAAAATAAGAGAGAAAGAGAAAAAATAATTATAAAATTAATTTGTTTCTTACATATGAAAATTATAATAAAAAACTAAAGCTATATATAACATTGAGGTCCCTCTTCATTTATAATTTCAAGCAACATAAGATAATTTTAACATGTCTCTTAACATTTTATTAACGAGAAAATAATACAAATTTTAAAAATAAAAATAAAATTTATTTTTGCAAAATAAACAACCCAAAAAGTGTTTTTACACATTTGTGTTCTAAAACAAAATTTTCTGATTATTTAAAAAACAAATCAGATAACCTTTCATAAACGTTTGCCTATTGAAACCTTTTTTTTTTAAAAAAAATGAGTAAATTATATTTTGAGAAACTGAAAATTCAGTTTTATAGAATTAATTTATATTCTGAAAAATGAAATTTTATTGAGTTTTTTAGACCACAAGTATGTTATTAAAGTTTTTACAATACACAATTATTTCAAAAAACGCTAATTTCGCGATACATTTGTATTGCGTAAAACACAAACCAAAGTTTCTGAAAGTTTTTCTTTGAAAATTTAATGTTCCAGTTCATAAAGCTTTCCAGTAACACAATTTTTTATTTTTAAAAAACTAAAATAAGTAAAATGAGTAAATTGATGAAAATATAGGGGTAGTAGGAGTATATTTGGATTTTTTTGAATATTATTTTTTTTTACATCAAAATACCCTACTCTCAATTTTATTTACTTGATTAAGTTAAAAATAAATAATTAGTGATGCTTAGTTATCAATAAACAATGATTAATTAGGACTTATTATTACGTATTAAGCTGGAAGTCAATAAAAATTAGTTATTAGAACTTTATTGTCATACCCACCCGATTGTAGTTTGTGTGATGTGGATTGCTTGATTTCTGAGCAATTCGATGCTTTTTGTCCACCCCTACTATCTCGGCTACTCTTGATCACCCTTTCTCTCATGAGGAGATATGTGAAAATATTACATTGATGAAACTTATAGTGGACTATGGTCCTAGATGTGGACTTTTTTCTACTAGATGTGGTTCAATCGAGAAAGATATTGATCACATTTTCAATGATTATATTTGGTCAAAATAGGTTTGATTACAATCTCCTTGTCTTTGTTTCAAAGGATAACAATATTCTTATGTTAATTGACTTTAAAATGTGATCAATCATAGTTTACGTGAAGAAACAAGTTTTGTTTTATCATCATGTCATGGTATTTGCTATGCTAGAAACAAAACTACCTAGTTTTGAGGGAAAAATACTTTCATGTTTGAAATCACATTGTGATACTTTCATACTCAAATTTCTATTTCATCATTTGTTGGTTCTCTCCCCTACTAGCTTTTTTATAAAGATAACGTGGACGCAGTTGAACCAGTGAATAATAAATTAGATGTTGGAATAGTTATTGTAGACGCACTTGAACCAGTGAATAATAAATTAGATGTTGAAATAGTTATTGTGATGTTAATAGCTTTGGTGATGGATATAGCTACTTGGTGTTTTGATGCACTTCTAGATTATGATATTGTGAAAGCCTAGTGTTTGAAAGTAGTCATTTCGTTTGTTCTCGACATTGGATTTAGGCATGTTGTTTTTGAAGGAACTCTTTTAATGATGTCCGAGAAATGCATGCAAAATTCAAAACTATCCTATTTTGGTTTGAAGATCATTAATTATAAAAAAATTAATAATTATTTTCTTTCATTTTCTTTAAAATAACTTATTCAATCGCTAATTTTATTGTTCATCATTTAACTCGTTCAGCTTTAGAATTCATGTATTCATCTCAATTGATGATTGTCCTCTTTATTATGTCTCTTTTATTTCAACTAATTTAGCTACTTAATGACATTCATGTAAAAAAAACATTTTTTAAACTACCATGTTTGACTTGAGAATTAATTCAAAAATATTTAAATTTACATGTGAAAAGGTAATATGAAAATTTTTCCTTCCACTTAAATTTTAATATTTCAGTTTATATTTTAGGCCGAGTTCACGTCACCTAATTATAGTATTGTTTTATTTTAAACTCCAAAATCAAGCGAATGATTTATTTATATTTAAGATTAATTAATGTGTGGCCATTGACTACATGCAAGCGGCACCAGCCCCAACTACAGTGACAAGTGACCTACATTTTCTTAATTTTCCTCATTTGGAAATTCTGCATTGCCCACATATATTATATAGTTGATGATCAAAAGTGGCATTTACCATTTGTTTTCATTTTTTTGTCAAAAAAAAAACACTATGCTTGCACAAAATATACGAACAAAACCATCACAAAACTACAATTTCAAATAGTGAGTTCTTGAAACCAACCACCACAATTACACTCCTAGAGCACCTCCACCACGGGTTGTTTAATATGTTTCTTATATTAATATATTAATGATCGTTATACAATTAGTTTTAAATAGATAAATTATTAAATTATTGTTTATTTTGTTTTGTCATTAGAAAAGGATGACGTGACAATTAATGTTGTTTAAAATTAGGCAATGTTGTTTCAAAAGATAATGGAGACAGAATTTCTTATCAATAAACAATCAAGAAATGTTTAAATAAATTTTAAAGTCTTATGATAATAAGTGTCTAAGATCATTCGTTGGATAGGGCAATTATTAAGGGAAAAACACACCTATATTCCTTTTTTTTATCCTATTAATCGAATTGTTCTACTTTCAAAACAATATACGAAATTGTCCTACTTTTTCTCTCTCATTGATGGTCGCAGAGTTGAAGTTGTTTTTTTCCCACTTCACATGGTCGCATCCCCAGGATGCGACCTTGTATAGCCCAACGTTTTTCTTTTTTCTTACTTTTTATAATTATTATTAATTAAATTTACTATTATTAAATAATTTTAAAATAATAAAAACATTTAAAAATTCAAAATAATATTATAATAAATAATAATAACATTATAAATTTAAATAATAATAATAATAATAACAATAATAATAATATTATATTTACTATTATTAAATAATTTAAAAATAATAAAACTATTTAAAAATTCAAAATAATATTATAATAAATAATAATAACATTATAAATTTAAATAATAATAATAATAATAGTAACAATAATAAGAAAATTAGATTAATACATTAAATTAAAAATACATTAAAAAAACTAAGAAAAAAAAAACTAAATTATACATATCTGTGGAAAGATATTTGCGTGATCCACGTTTGCAACCTTCAACATATCCTGATTTTCACTCTATGCCTCAATCAATTCCACAACAAAATATCATGCACCAAACACCATCTTTGTCATCACCACAACATCTTCATGAAGCTGCAGATATACCAACTCAATACTACGTTCCTTCAGTGCCAACAATACCAAGTCCCATTAATCTGACCGAGAGCG
Organism: Cicer judaicum; assembly: GCA_037974835.1. Lineage (NCBI taxonomy): Eukaryota > Viridiplantae > Streptophyta > Magnoliopsida > Fabales > Fabaceae > Cicer > Cicer judaicum. The sequence continues at coordinate 10,195,183 of JBBPBS010001102.1, read as the reverse complement.
GAATTTTCTATAATTTGTTTGGTACTCATTGCACAACTCCTGACTCGGCTTATGCTGTTTTTGATTCTATGTATAATGTTGAAACTCAAAATTATACGGAAGCAAGTGGTAGTGGTTCTAATCCACAAACAGATTATAACGAGGATCAACCACAACAACCTCAACCTGTTCAAAGGTCTAGACGAGTTCGACGATCGCGTAGATGTGGAACTGGCGGCCATTTAGATGAAAATGATTAATTTTAATTTCATGTATTTATTTTTGTTGGTAGTTTTTTTTTTCTTAGTTTTTTTAATGTATTTTTAATTTAATGTATTAATCTAATTTTCTTATTATTGTTATTATTATTGTTATTATTATTATTGTTACTATTACTATTATTATTATTATTATTTAAATTTATAATGTTATTATTATTTATTATAATATTATTTTGAATTTTTAAATGTTTTTATTATTTTTAAATTATTTAATAATAGTAAATATAATATTATTATTGTTATTATTATTATTATTTAAATTTATAATGTTATTATTATTTATTATAATATTATTTTGAATTTTTAAATGTTTTTATTATTTTAAAATTATTTAATAATAGTAAATTTAATTAATAATAATTATAAAAAGCAAGCAAAAAAAAAAAACGTTGGGCTATACAAGGTCGCATCCTGGGGATGCGACCATGTGAAGTGGGAAAAAACAACTTCATTGCCTGGCCCTGCGACCATCAATGGGAGAGAAAAAGTAGGGCAGTTTCGTATATTGTTTTGGAAGTAGGGCAATTCGGTTAATGGGATAAAAAAAAGGGATATAGGTGTGCTTTTCCCCAATTATTAAGGAAATAAGAAATAATTTTTAAATGAAAGATCTTGATTTTTTATAATTTCAAAGTTTGAACTGTAAATTTTTAAGATTTTTTATTTATTTATTTATATTCTTAACATTTACTTTAAATGCATTTGTAGCATTTCTTAATTTTAAATATGGGAACAAATATAGTATTTTAATTTAAATTAAATTTGAGTGTGAAAATTAAAAGTCACTTCAATTTTATCATATTTATAAGTATGTTGTCATTTTGTGTCATTAATATACATATTCTGAGTTTGTTCGTAGATTCACCCTTTTATAGGTTAAAAAAATATATGATATGTAAGTCATTTAAAAATATTTGTATTAAGGATTTTTTTATGAATTTGTTTTTTTTGTTATGAAAGAGGCTAGAATTATTAACTAGAAATAGGTGGGGATCTTAATCCCATACAATCAATTTTTAACAAGGTATGAAAATGGTAAAATTTTATCAATAAATGATAAATATAGAGTGGCACACACGCCTTCTTTAAAAAGAAAAACTACACTAAGGTTGATTTCACATAAAATATGGCAAAGAGTGGTTCAACAATCAAGAAGATGGAGGAGAGCTTTCAACCTCTTTAATGAGAGGTTGGAAACCTATCGGGGTAAGAAAGACTCATTTTACCATATTGATCAGAGGGTTCAAGTCATATTCAAAGAACACCTTCTTAAGATTCACATTCTGAGCAACCATAATACCATGAAGTATAGCTCATGTCTTAACAATAAGAATATTTTCAAGATCAATATTTCTATGGAACCCTGTGAGGAGGTTCCCTTTGTTATCGCGAAAATACCCTCATAGGAAGAATTTCGCGTAGGATGTTGAAAAGTTTTGTCCACGTTTACTTTGACAACATCGGAATCAGGGTCTTTCCATTTGACATTTTTTTATCTCTTATGCTACCAAAACCAAGGGGATCTAAAGTCTCTTTAATCACAAGATGGGTATGATTTTTTACTTTGCCTCCAAAAATTAGCATATAGTTCAAACTAGTTAAAGAAAACAAACTCATTCCAATTTTTCCAAAGTAGCCAAATAATGATTTTGATGCAAATGGGCCAAGACCAAGAAACGCAACCAATGTGATTATTTTTTATATTACATGCCAACCAACTATGGGTGCCAAGACTAAAGAAATAACTCTAATGATCTAGAGTAATATATTATTCCATAGCTTTGCAATATCCTCGCATTCCTACATAATATGCATAACAATTTATGGGTTGGAGTGGCAACGAGGGCAAGTATCATTATCAATCATGTTTCAATTTTTAGACTCCACATCTTTTGAGTTCTTAAAAAGAAAAAATTGGAGAAGATTCAATTGTTCAAAATAGATTTTAAGGTACACAGATTTATCAACATATTAAGCTCGTAAAAAGAACTCAATTTTTGTTGATAAATTATAGTAAGAACTTTACCGTGTGCCACTTTCCAAATAAAGGGTCATTATCATCATTTGTATCTTGCATATGACGCATCAATAACTCATAGGTAGTCTTAATAGATAATTGACCATTTAGCGCTGGGGTCCAATTAAAGAAGTCAACATTTTCATTATGATTAGAAAGGCAAGTGACAACGATATTTGGACAATGTCTTCAAGAAGGAGCATCTCAAGAGGCTACATATACCAAATATCATCTGTCACGTAAAAAATACAGGGAATTCCTCATTGACCGATTGAAATATGATCCAAGAAAGCATCATAGATGATACCACCTCCCAAAATCCATTTGTCCTTCCAAAAATGGATGTCATGACCATTTTGCACCGTCCAAAATATATTGCACTCAATATACAACCACACTTGATATATAGCATTCCAAATGTAAGATGTGTTATTTCAAGTAGGCATGTTGGGCATTGCTAGAACATTGTAACTATAGTTAGCTCTAATCAATCGAACCTAAAGCTTGTTAGGGCAAGCAATGAGTTTCCATGCAAGCTTTAACATATACGCCTAGTTAAGGACTCTCGTGCTTTTAAACCCAAGGTCACCTTCTTTTTTAGGAGTACAAATTGTATCCCAGCATATGAAGTGACACTTGTGTTGCTCGTCAATACTATTATAGATAATGTTTCGACATATTTCTCCAGCTAGATCAAAAATAAAAATTGGGATACCTGAAGTTTGCATAGTACACCCGAAGATGCAAATGAGAAAAGGTTAGGCTAGTGTAACTCTTCCTGCAAAAGACAAGCTATTAGCTTTACAACCTGAAAGTTTCTTTTGCATACAATCTAAAATAAAGGAGTATGTGTCCTTAGAAATTCTCCAGTGAAGAAAAGGAACTCCAAGGTAGCGACCGAGATCTAGAGTGACATATATCTCCAACATTCACTATAAGAAAACTTTGATTTTGTGGCGGCCAAAAGCCCTCATAAAGGGAGAAAAACAGTCACAACAGACACATTTGCGGCAGTCTAAGGTAGCCACAAATAACACAATCACAAGATTTTGTAGCGGCCAAAAGAACAACAAAAGCTGGTTTTTTAGTTACCAAACCCTCACAAATTTGTGCCGAAAAATTCCGCCACAAATTTGTGAGGGCTTAGACTCTGCCACAAAAGATAAAGTTGATTAAAAAAAAACCACAGTGTATGGAAATCAAGACCACCACAAATTATCCCTTTTGTAAGGGCGTAAGCCACCACAAAAGATAAAACTAATAAATAAAAAAACACAGTTTGTGAGGGCTGAAGCCGCCACAAATAGATAACTTTATTAAAAAAAATTATAAAATTAAAAATTGAAAATTGAAAATTATATGTAAAAAATTAATATTTATATAATTTAAAAATTGAAAAATTAAATTTAAATAAAATTAAGTATTATATATAAAAATATAATTTTAATATTGACTAAATTATTACTACCAAATAAAATAAAACATTCCAAAATTTATAAATTATATCGTACAAACTAAAAATAAAACACACCATAATTAAATAATAATATATAATATATTCATACAAATCAAAAATAAAAATAAAAAGAAAGTAGAGAAGGTAGAAAAATATTTGTAAAGAAAGAAACATCAATGGGAATGTAAAGAGAAAATTTAGTGAAAAGGTAAAAATGAGAAATAAGATGAAGAGTGATATATATAGGGAGAAAGAATTGCGTTTGTGGCGGTAAAGAATGCCACAAAATGTCAATGATACTATTTCTTTTGTGGCGGCCTAAACAGTAAGAAAATGTTTTTTACGGCCTAAGTAGTCAAAAAATGTTGCTTTTGTGGCGGCCAATATCCTCACAATGCTCCAACGAGCTGATTTTGTGGTGACCTAAACTATCACAATGCTCCAACGTGGCACAAAATCGTGTTGATATTTTCAATCAATCAAGTCATTTGTGAGGGTATTGGCTGCCACAAATTCAAATAACTTTTAATTTTGTGCCTGTTTTTTACTGCCACAAATGTTATAATCAGTCAAAAAAATGTTTTTTTAACCACAAATAAAAATCAATTTGAATTATTGAATTTTAGTATTTGTGAGAATTTTTTCAGTCAATAATTTGTGAGAGTTTTTTTCGACTACAAAATCTTTTTTAAGTTGGCCAAAAAATGCTACGAGATTTTCAAATGTTAGTATTTATTAAATTAGTAATTTGATGTCCCAAACTCTCTAGTGCAAGCATAAAAATGTATGGTGATATGAGAACTCATTGTCTAAGTCCTCTACACGAAGAATTGAATTAGTTTGGTGACATTCCAATTTATAAGCAGATTAATAGATACAATTTTCAATCAAATTTCTAAGTAAAAGAGGAATATCGAGTATACAAAGAGTCTAATGATGTTTCATTTCTTGAAGAAGCAAAATATTATCCATGGTAGATCTTCCATGGTTCCAAGGATAAAACTGTTTTGAGTATTTGAAGAATGGTTCTCATTCTTCGTGAAATCACCTTAATAATAAATTTATAAATGACATTGCACATAGAAATCAACCTAAATTGATATACTTTAGACAAATAATTACACTTGAGGATAAGAGTGAAGAATTTTTGGTTGACATTCCAAAATTAAAAGGATCTTCAAAACAATCTAACACAATCTTATGAAGAGATTCTCCAACTAACTCTCATTGACTTTAAATGATGAAATATATCAAGATCAAGGGATTTGAAACTCTTCATGCTAAACAACATCACTCTTCTATCAACATTTTATAGAATTAAATATTAAAATAAATTAATCAAGTATTGTTAAAATATGATCTCTAGTTGAATATTTTATTGTATTTCAAAAGTTTATTTTAATTAAATTAAATTAAATTGATTTTACTCTTTTTGAAACGGAGACTTTCGTTTTAATAGGATGTTAAATGTGTATATTTATTATATTATATACTCGTTGGGATCTTTTTGTTTTCAAACGATAGATTTCTCAAAGTTTATCATGTCATATACACATACTTACCATCTTGACAAGATATAAGAAAATGAATTTAGATTTGTTTTATTCTTTTTTTAAAATCAAAGCTTTATTTTTATTTGTCTTACCTCAGGAGTTAACAATGATTTTATATTCTCATAGTTCTATTTCCTTCTTAAAATAGTTTGTTGAATGAGATTTTCATTTTAGACGAATACATTTTTTTTAAACAGTGTGCTTTTATACACCTCAAACATATATTTATTTTATGAGGTTATTCTCTAATATTTGTTCTTTATTTTCATGATTCATTGGTTCATGGTCGGTGAAAATTTGTGATTTGGACAAACATGTGACCAATGGTACGCGTAAAGTTCGTTGTAATCGTGACATATAGAATTGATGGACAATATTTCCATACACTCATGCGGATTATCCAGATTGTCATGCAAAAATTGTCAATGTTTACTTCCTTTTAGGTTCTAACATATTCGATTCAAAACATAATTTATTGAGATATTTTTATTTTTACAAGTTTCAGGAATTTAATAAGTTTTAAAAGAACTGAAAATCAATTATGTCAAACTTACTCTTTTGAAATTTTCATATCATCACTTAGACCATTTTTTCATGTAATTTTTTGTTGTTGATGATTTTTATCTTTGGAACCAACTGATCTTCAACGCTTCAAGCGCGATTCAGATTCATTTGCAATATTATATTGTCAAGCACAACCATTTATTTTGCTAGGAGTATTAGTATATGTTGTTGAACTTTGCAAATGAATTATGTTTTGGACTTCTCATTCACATTTCTTTATACGAGAATCAATATAAGATAATAATCTATTTCAAGTAATTTATTTGAATTTTTTATTCACGTGTTCAGCTACTTATCATCTCCCCTTAATTTTTGAAAAATTAATTCATCCATTGATAATTAGCCTAATGGGCTATAAAGAAGTCTCCAATTATTTGCTCACGATATTTTATAATAGATGGAGATACATATCAATTATATTTTTCCAGTATTCTTTTAAGACTCATCTTAGTGTATTATATTGGAGCAATTGGAATATGAACAACACATCCAAAAAATTCACTAAGACGAGGAATATTAGAATTTTAACCTAAAATTTAAGGGGGAGACTTGCATAGAGTAACTTGTTGGTTTGAAGAAAATCAATATCTCAACATGCATGATTGCATATTCCCAAAGTAGAACTTATAACTTATGATCTCATTATAAATACCAGTCATACAATTAACTTTAGACGTATAAAGAATTTATCTTCAAGTCCATTTTTATTGTATGAACATATGTCAAAAGATGTTCAATATCAATTTCAATTGATATACAATACTTATTAAATTATTTCAATAAAATTTTGAAAATGAGCTATTAGTCAAATTAGTTGAGAAAACAATCTCACAAACTTCTGATTTTGAGTTGCAATAAAGATGCATCCAACCATTTTGTTGATGCATCTATTTAAGTCATAAAATATCTAATTAGTCCATATGATCATGATCGATGTATTGTCTCACAAATATTATCGTATGCATAGTTTAAAAATGTGAGAGATTTATTTTTTTCAAATTAGCAACTCCGTTGGGAACAAATAATGCACAAAAGTTATTAGATTGAAGAAACTTCTGACTTTTCAATACTAGCATCGTAATAGATTCAGGTGACCCAATTGGTCTTACCAACAACAAAATTTAGCATGATTTGTAAATTTCGGATTTTCAAGGATATGTGTTTTCGTTGTTCTAATCATTTTGAAACAATAATAAACAATCATATATTTTTAAAACTTTGTTTTCTAAATAAAAAGATATAATAAAAAATGGGGTTCAATAATATTTTTGCGCCGATAAAATTTTAAAATTTTATTTTTAGTCTATGTAGAAGAAAATCACATATTTTACTCCCTATAAAATTACTATGCAAGTAGTTTTAGTCCCTATTGAAGCATCAATATGTGTTTTAAAATAATTATTTTGCATACATGTTTACAATACTATGAAAAGTTTTTCCCCAAAAAATAGCTCAAAAGGTAATTTCATAATACATATTTTAGGGATTTTTATCTTGAACGTATGATTTTTAAAAAATTCATTTTAATTCATTTCAAGTTAAAAAATTATATATTTATATGGATAAATTTTTAATAATGTTCTAAATATGTTTGTAAAAAATCATTTAAAAATTTAAAAGTTGAAGTATGTTACATTTCACAAAAACACAAATAATTTGTTGAATAATTTCATAAAAACTAACACATATGATTTTTTTTCCAGAGACTAAAAGCGAAATTTCAAAAATTTATAAGAACTAAAAATTTATAAGAACTAAAAATTTACTTAACCCTAAAAAATTCTAAGAATATGATGTACCTTGTGCATTACTATAAATATATCAAATACTAATATGAAAGATCAACATTCCTTAAATAATTTTGATAATAAAAATTTGTAACTAAGGATATTTTTTATGTTATCTTAACATCAACAAAACTTCAACTATCAACAATAACTCAGATATTACTA
>JBBPBS010001102.1:10145391-10187264 GCA_037974835.1 Cicer judaicum | reverse complement strand
GAATATTTTAGGCTCAAATATTGAGAATATTTGGTTTAAAATAGTAAACGATTTTCATTAAATACAATCAAATATTTATAAATTTCATAAAATAATTTCAAATCCACCAGTTAAAAACATATTTTAAAATGTTACTACAACAAATTCATAAGTATATTTTTCGACTTAGATATTGACAATATATCTTTTAGAAAATATGTACAAATTTTCAAATTTAAATTAGTATTGAATATTTATAGATTATATACAATAAAAAAATTCAAGTGCACATAACAAGACTATAATATTAGAATTGACATCTTCCAATAAAAAATTATCTTATAATTCTAAGCATATATGAAAAATTATTTGACTTAGATGAGTTAAACTTTTCCATCATATGAGTTACCACATCATTGTATCAAAAAAAATCACTGCACCACTATTAAGAGTAGTAAAGATCATATAATCACTCATCATCAATACTACATAAATAATATCTAATATATCGATTACCATAATCATAACAATACTTATACAAAAAATAGCATGAATGATTCACTTTAAAAGAATATAGTTCAATCTATCATGTGATCTTTCATAGTTTTAATCAATTTCTCTTTTGTTCAATAATAATTTGTAATCAATCTTCTAAATATTATTGTAAATATTTTTCAATTTTACTACTTTAGGAGCGTATTTAAGTAGCACAAAAATATATGTATTTTATTCGGTTCTCCTTTCTTTTAAATCAATAATAAAATCAAATAAATCTTTTAGATTTCAACTATAATCTAAAGGTGTACTTCATTATGAACTCAACTATAAATCTTTTACATTTCATAGATATTTTACTACTAGAGCATATTGAAGGGATATTAATAATTTTCTCTTTAATTTTATTTGTTCCAAATAATACTAAAATCTAATATATCTTATATATTTCAATTATAGGTCGTTTTTATTCTTATGGAACTATGTAAAAATCTCCCTAAATGGTTATTCAAGAAAACCACACTCATGCAATCCTTGGAAGATATTTCATTGTTAAATTCTTTCGGAATTTATCATGTATTTCATAATTATACAATACAACAAAAATTTTAAACAAATTTCTTGTGCAAAAAAATATGTAAGATTAACATGTTTAAAAAAACTATAAGAAGAATGAATGAAAGATCAAATATTAATATGAAATATTATAAAATATTGATATAAAATAAAAGAAACAAAATTATAAGAGAAAAATATAGCAATAATGATATAGTTAACATGCAATGAAAATATTCCATATTCAAATTATAATTATAACATTCTATATTATATTAATGTAACTGAAAAAAAAGTAAATTTAATTAATCGTAAATTATCCTTTAAAAAAATAAGTGTAAATTATTACATGAGTAATTTTATTTGGTGTCAATCATATCATTATTATCAAGTCAAAGTCAAAGTAATAAACAAAAATAAATAGAAATAGAAATTTATTCAATTAATTTTAAATTGTAATTTTGATTTTTAAAATAATTATAAAATTGGTTTCAACAAATCTATTGTTGATTTATAAAACATTGAATGTTGTAAAATGCCGAAATCCTCAAAACAAGGTCGATAAAGCAATCCTTCGCATATACATAAATATTAAATTATTTTAGAATTCATATACATAAATAGTGATTTTTTGTTTAAGTTCTTCAAAAACTATGTCATAGATTTAAACAATATATAAAACAATTATTTGTTCAATCCTTCATGGGTATATAAATATTGAATTCTTTCCAAATTCACAGAAAATAAATATTATTATTTTTTAAGTTTTTGGAGATCGACAACTATACCGCAGATCTAAACAATATCTTTGTATAATCCTTCATATATGTAAATAAATATTATATATATTAAAAAATAAAAAATAATAAAAACATGATACGTATAAGATTAACTAAAAAATTATGAAAGATAATATTCATTGAACTTACTATTTTTAAAATGTCGTGGCTATAACATGTTCTGAACTAATCAAAACAATTGATATATGATAGTAGAGATGAATGAAAAAGAATAATCAAAACAATTGATATATGATAGTAGAGATGAATGAAAAAGAAAAAGACAAGTGAATTATATTATTTTCTTCATTTCTATTACAATGCTAACCTATAATGGACTTAGTTTGTCTAATATTCATAACAAGATTTCAATTATATTTAATTTAATTTTAATTCTTATAAAATTTCATTTTATTTACTAGTAATAGAAATATATAACATAATATTTTAATTAATCTCGAATATAATTTTTTCTTACTAACATACTTCCTGATGTCGGTATTGTATGTAACTTTTATAAATAAAATAAAATAAAAAACAAAGTTTGTGATAGAAACGATAGATGGAGAAATTGAACAACTAGAAAACAGCATCATCAACCCACCGATTTATATTTACACGTATTATTTTTATTTTTATTTTTGTTTTTCTTTTGAATTTGCGTATACAACTCAAATGTCTCACTTGTTAATGCTGTGTTGTCTAATTCCTAACAATAACTCCCTAACTAATGTACCTCTCTTTCTTGTCTAAATTACACGCACAAAACCAGACAAAAAGAAAACGATCGATGTGAAGAAAAAATGTTTTTTATTTGTCGACTTCACAATATTCATATTCCTTATTTAAATAGTCTTCTAAAATTGTTTAACAAAAAAGTATTATTAGATTTGACCATTTAAACCAATTGTTTCCATTTTGTGAAAAGGTATTATAAAACGGTGCAAGCATTGAAACTTGACCTGTAATATCAATGGTTCATGAATATAATTAATTAAGATTTATTTCAAATAATAATATAGTAGTAGTATAATCTATCACGCATAATATAAAATTTATTAAATTCTGATTAAACATTTTAATTAATACTCAATGGTCATAACTTTTCATTTTATTCACACTTAAATTATGTACTTTAGAGAAATCAAAAGGTCATTCAACCCCAAATAACATTACTCACATGAAAATTATATAATAATATATCAAGTATATAACAATATACAATAATTAACTATTTTGATTTTAATATATGTTATGATTCAGCATATATAAAAAAAGAATTTAATTGTCTGTATCACTTTAGCTATAGATAAAAATATATATATGTATAGATAAAGAAATCTCTATTGTATATATATCAGTTTTTTAATTGTCTGTATCACTTTAGCTATAGATAAAAAAATATATAAAAAAATTTTCGAAAATAAAAAACTATGTAAAGATTACTCCAATAATATTAAAAAAAATATATTATTGATAAAAATGTTAAAAAAAAAATTAAAAAAAAAAAAACTGGGGAGTTAATTAAAAGATATTTTTGAGTGGGGTTAGTTTAAAGTTAAAAAATTAAGTACCAAGCATCACTTGTATAAATAGTTCAATCTCACGTGGCATTCTTTGATAACTAAAATTCCCAGAAAACCAAGCATCCATCAAACGCCGTCACATGCAACGGAACGGCGTCAAAGTAAACGGCGCCGCTCCCTTTTCTTTTCCTTCTCATTTATCTTTCTCTTCTTTCCCTCCTCTCTGCACTCTCTCTCTCTCTCTCTCTCTACAAATTCCTTTACAACAACTGAAGTAAAGAACCTCTCTCTCTCTCTCTCTATCTCTTTCTCTTTCCCTTTGCTTTCTTCAAAGGTACGCTTCGGTTCCATCATGTAACGCTCCTTCTTCATATTCTCTCTCTCTCTCTCTCTGAATTTATTTTTTGATTATTTTTTTTTAATTTTGAATGACGCGTTATTCGTTATTAGTTTTATGCAAATTCGATGGTTTTGACTGAGAATTCTGGTTTTTTCGCATTGATTTTGGATCCTTCTGACTTTTTGAGTGTATGTGTGAGTGTGCGAGTGTTGAATTTTGTTTATATTTGAGATGTTTGATTTTCTCGATTGGATCATATTCAGAACTCATTTTTAATACAATTGAAAAACTAATTTTTAGGTATTTTTATTTTTAGTCGATTTTATTCGATTTTGTTTCATGCAGTGTTTTCATATTTCTGGTGGTTGAGGTTGGTAATAATAACAATAGCTAAATAAGAGTGAAATGTGTGTTTGGTATATGTATTGTTGTGTAGACAACACTGTGCTGAACTGAACTGTTTTTTGTATTTGGTTTTGTGTTTCACTTCCTAGTGTAATATTAACAAAATTTGGTGGAATGAAAACTTTGGGATGAAATATGAATTTCTTGATGAAAGTTTGCCCCTGAAATTTTACCCTAATAGACTGAATATTAACCCTGTTTGGAACCCAAAATGAAAGTCTCACTGTTAAAAGGCACTTTTTCTGAAGGATAAAATCATTCCTTCAGTCGAACCACCAATCAAGAGCTGGTTTCGTTATAACAAACAGAGAAAGAACATATGTGGATTTAGATTAGATAAGTAGTTACTGTTTAAGTTGATTTTCCTTACACTTTTTTAATAAACCCTTTTGTTATTGAGCTTATTTTTAATCTTTATCTTCTGTGCACTTTTTTGGCTGAGAAATTATTGTAATTTTTTATTATGCTTTTGGCTTTCGCGTTATAGATCATTGCAATTGATAATATGACTTTCTTATTTGTTCTAGGGAGAGAGTGGTGTTCACTGGTGCATGGGTGTTTCTCGCGGTTGTGTTAATATAAGAAGCTAAATACTGTTAACTATTTCAGAATGGGTGCTGTGTGTTGTGTTGCAACCCGTGATAAAACTATTCAAAGTGGACCAACCAGTGAAAACTGGCATAGGAATGTTCGGTGTTCACCAACATGGAGCTTGCGGTGGGATCATCGAGGCCGTGTAGCTGGCGAAGATACCAGTATAAATTGGTTTTCTGATGGTGTTAGCAGCAACGACAGATTGGAGAATAAAAATGAATCTCATGTGTCCGAGGATGGAAGCCCATTGCATAGTTATCAAAGGAATAGATGGCAAAAGTCCCCAATTTCTGAAGGAAATGCTAGACACATAAAATCATTTTCTGGTAATTTTCATTGAATCAACTCTGATTTTAACTATCCATGATACACCTACTTTGGTTTCACTTTTGGAAGTGGGATTTTTCAGTAATTTTCTTTCTTTTACTATTTATTATTTAGCATGACTCATGAGATGATCAGAAACCTATTAAATAGAATGAAAATACAATCGCACAGCTACATGGAAGCTATGAAAATACTCATTGTGGTATATTAATTTGGAAACATGGGGATGTGTTCTCACTTATGTTTCTTTTCCTATATGATCAAACATCAAGAAAAATTGAAAAATTAGCAATAAATATGGTTAGATTGATAATAATTCCATATATGGAACAAGATGAGCTTTTTATATCATATTATTGAGCTAGTAAATCTAGAGCGAATTAAATGGAAATTTCAATGGTATTTACATAAACCGGTGTTGTGCCCCATTGTTTAATCAGCAATATCCACAACTTCATAATTTCACTCCATCAGTATAGCAGTACCCTTTATTGGTCAACCTTTGTAGTATACCAAACAATGAGTGTCCCTTAGCCCCTTAGTGCTTATTACCTTGAGAATAAAATTCAAAAATCAAACAGAATGCTTTATGAAAGCTTGTTCACTAAAAGGCTTTTGAATATATTATTGAATCCTTTTTTTGATTTATCGATGATATTTGATAATCTGATTTCATATTTCAATGTATAAGAGTGGGATGTGCACCAATGGATCAGTTATTAAGTTAATCTCTCTAGTTCATCATAGTCCAATACTTCATTAACAAAGCAGGTAACAGAATGGAAAATCGTGTGAGCATATAAATCACTAAATGGTCAATGACCTTAAAAAATCAACAAGTAACTAACAATCCCATTGCACAGAAAAAAGTTTTTTTCTTGGATTTTTTGTACAAATTACCTTCCATCTCAAATAATATTAATGTAACTATTCAGTAAATCCCCTATAAATTCCCACCCAATATGTAAAAACAAGCTCATTATCCAACTCTTCTAGAGACCTGTCTCCCCAACATTTCCTTTTGGTCTTAAGAGATAGACTTGTGATTATGGAAATTCCCCTTATAAACACACAATCTTGGTTGATGATCCATACTCGAGGAAATTTGTATCTTTAAATAGTAAAAAAAAGACTTTTCAGATCAATGTGTATTTCCGGCGAGCCAAGTAATTGCTGTGTGGCTTCATTTATATTGCTTCTGCTTCTTATCTTGGCAGCCCCTGCACCAATGCAAGACAACAATCCTGCTATTAAAATAAAGTAGACCAACCCTGCTTTAATTGATCCATTTGTAAATTATTATTCACTCATCTAGTTGATTTATAGTTCTGACTTTGCTCATGTTTATGTCAGATCAATCTATTTCAAGGAATGTTTCCATGGATGGGAGAATGGAACAGGTAAGTTATATCAAGAAAGGAATCTGGTGCTGTTTAAAGTTTTTGTCAGTAGTTTATTTATATCTGATTTCTTGGGCCCCTTTCCTGCTTCTGAATCTCTCTATAGGTAAAGGAGTCGCCAGAACCATCTGCAGTATCATGTCCATTTCCTACAAAAACTTCACCTACATTATCTTCTACTTCGTTGTCAATATCTCCTCTGTCATCCCAAAGTCGTCTACCTCCATCTAGCTCAACACCATTAAGGCAGCCCTCCCATTCCACAGGACACCAGTTATCACGACAGGTTTCTGATAGCCGAATCATGGGATTTAAGTCACCTAGCAACTTCTATGTTTCTGAAGAAAGGCCAATGTTTCCTTCATGGAACAATGCATATGGTATGCACTCTGGTGGTGGATCCTCAGATTATTGCTCTAGGCCTGGCTTTACTGAGCCGATGGGAAATTCTCACATGGAAAGATGGTCATTTGATAGCGAGTCATTTGGTTTTAATTGTGAAAGGTCGGTTAGGTTCAGTAGTCGGTTTTCAACTTCTCCTGTTGATTTGCAAACATGTGGTGTTTGCTCAAAGCTTTTAACTGAAAAGTCTTCTTGGAGCACTCAAAAGTTTATTGCAAATAATGACCTTTCTGTAGTTTCTGTTCTTATTTGTGGACACGCCTATCATGCTGAATGTTTGGAGAGTATGACATCTGAAATCAATAAGTATGATCCAGCTTGCCCAGTTTGCACTTTTGGCGAGAAACAAACTCGTAAAATGTCTGAAAAAGCTTTGAAAGCTGAAATGGATTCAAAAGCTAGAAATAAGAAATCAAGGAACCAAATTGTAGATAATGATATTGATGATGATGATGATTCAGTTGTATTTGATCAGTTTAAAGACAAAAGACGGCAAAGTAAAGGTCCTAGAGTGGACTCTAATTCTAGCAGGAGAAGTTCTTCTGGGAAACCTTTTCTGAGTAAACACTTCTCATTTGGCTCAAAGGGTTCCAAATGCATACTAGATAATCACCCAACCCGAAAGAAGGGCTTTTTTTGGGCAAAAAGTAGTAAAGAATAAGCTGCTTTTTGGTTGTTGAAAAGTAAGTTGCATTTTTTGTCTTGTGTTGCTTTCACGAGTTTATCAATAGCATCCTTAAGTTTGTCATGTCCATAAATTACGAATATGGTTTAGATAAAAATGAGAATGTTCTACTTTTTCCCTGTTTGTAATTAGTGGATTATGTCCAATGTTAACTCAGATCACACCATCAGGAAAACAATTAGTGACAGAACTAGGAAACAATTAGTGAATCTGTTGACCCTTCTGAACTGATCGCATGGTTGAACCTGGTCACTTTGCTTTTTGTAAAATTGGTTAAAATCTTTTTACTAGACTTAAATTATTTGGTTCCTAATGTATAGCTAAAAACTCAAGACTATATACCCTATTAATTTGTCGCACTGTGCAGGCATGAGAGAGCTGTTCGATTTAGGTGTAGAGTTAGATCCAACGGCTTTATGGTGCAGAGGATCTGTGATTTGGTTTTGAAAGCATTGGGTTTTTCACATCCAGATTTATTTGGCTTTTGTTATTGGTGCAGCTGAAGTTTAACTTCAAAATTCAAATGTTTGATCTAATTGAAGCTTATAACCTTCCAGAAATCCTCAGCTGTTATTTTGTATTTAATTAATGTTTATTCTCCCTTCTTTAAAACAGGTTCCATTGTTGATCTTTTCTACAACCTCATATAAAATGACTTATGAAAGGGCAAGATGTAATTCATCAAGCTTTGATTTTTTAGCATCTCCATACAAAGGCGTGAGTTCAAAAGGATTAGAAACTGGAATTACTCTGTAAAGAAGAAAACTGGAAAACATACAGAAGGATAAGATAAATATATGAAGACAAAGATAGTGTTTAGAGACCAACAAGGTTCTTTATATATTTTGTACAGATCGATTTGTTTATTCCATGGATATAATTCATGTATCCAAATGATGTTCTGTTATCCATTGTTCTACTGATGTATGTAATTCAGCATACATGCCATTAGGTTGTATCTGGTGTTGGGCAACACCAACTAGTTTGTTTTAGTTAGAGTTGCATTTAGTGAAACAGTAACATTTTCAGAAGAAATTTCTATCTGATCAATGCTTTATTGGTTTATGAGGATTTGTGGTTTTGGATACAGATTGCATTATCTGATTTATTTAATGGATTTGTTTCTTGATGACTGTTTGTTGAATCACCAAATCATCAAAGTGTTAAACATTTACACTAACACTGTTATTGCTTGTGACTTTAGAGGGTTGCGTGCACGTTTGGATTAGTGTACACTGTTTCTATTAAATTCTTAACTTATACAATACGCTCCCATGAGACGTGATATGACATGAGAAGATAAAACAAATAAAAAGCACTTATAATTGATCCTTTTCTACTTGTTAGTGGGTGACAAAAAAGGAGCATATGTTGACTAAGAAATAAAGGTGATGTATTCTAAAAAAGATGTTAATTCTTTTTAGTAAAACACTTTTGGTTATTTCATTATCTCATGTGATGATTTGAGAAAGCTGTGATGGTAAATAATTACTTATGTGGATAATTAATCAAATGAATAATACTAGCGGATTTCCCATATGCTCCCTGTCTCCACCATCCAAAATGCTCCCCACTCACAATCACCGTGCGATCATTTCATCATAAAAAAAATTAACCAAATTTCTGTTATTTTAAAGGGGAGCAAAAAAATTAAAATTCAACCATAAAATAAAACAAAAGTAAAATTATGATATATAGATGATTATCAGATGTTTGTGCACAGACAAATGATTCATTGACCAGTTGATGTCTTGCATATCATCATATCATTAATTTTTGTCATAGTGTTGACTTCTCTAGAGACATCAACTTTGTCAAGATGTTGACTTTTCATGAGGCGTTGACTTTATCAACGGATATATAAATATTGAGTCAGATGATCGGACGCTTAATGAGATTACTAGAGGAACATAATTCAGTCTACAATGAAAGAAGAAATTTATGATATAATCACAACATGTTTTTGAAGAAAAATGGTGTTCTTTCATGAGTTTCAACAAAATGATTGGTTGAATGCATTGTATAATGGGCGTGAGAGATGGGTAGGTATGTTAAGAAAATATTTTTGGGTAGGTATGTCAACTACGCAACAGACTGAGCAAACTAAGAGTATTTATGTTTTATTCGATCATTATATCAATTTAATAATAAGTCTAAATCAAATTTTAAATCAATATCACAAAGCTCTTAGAAGTCGAGCAGAAAATGAATTTTAAGCAAATTTTAATTTGATAGATGCTATAATTCCTTGGAGTTTGGATCCTCTCAATCCATATCTCTCCCAATTCTATATATATATATATATATATATATATATATCATGCATGTAAATTTTTACACAAATCTAAAATCATTTGATAGTTTATTGAGACTTACGAAGATTAACGGAGTTCAATATGTATGTAAGACATTAATTTTGATATATCTCAATAACATATCAAATAATTTTATATTTGTGTAAAATTTTATACGTATAACTCATATGATATAAACTTTTAACTCAAATAAAAAAAAATTGAAAAAAAAAATTAAAATTAAGAGAAATAAAAATGATTAAGAGAGGATCCAAATCCAATTCCTTTCGTGCCATATTCATCCATTGAAAAGCAATTCCAAGTTGAACACACTCATACCAATTTTAAGAAAGTTCAAGTTGAATTTCTTGCAAGTCACCACATACATCCTTATATTGGAACACCAAAAGTGTATCAATGTTGGGCTTTTTAGCTTCCATACCTTTTGTATTACACCTCTACATACCCGAGCACAGGGATATATTCTCAATTAGAATATAAATAACTAAGTCCAAAAGCAAAATGAAGGCTTGTGTGAGTCAATTATAAGACCTCTACTACTAAAAGTTAATCTCAATTGTATGATCAAATGCTGAAAACTAGGCAGCAAAACATACACCATTCAAATAAAAATCTTGCATGAGCAAACTAATTCTTACTCCAAGAAATAAGTTGTAGTCATGGAGCAACGGAACATACATCATTCAAATACACATTAATTTTTGAACTTACATAATTGTTCATAACAACCATAAAAGAGACAAACTAGTGTTTGTATGTACATCTTTACATAAAATGTTCAAAAAACTCAAATTAGATGTCGACAAGACACTCTATGAAGCCATCTTTTGCTTCGCTTTTTCATTTGACTTCACAAATGAATTCTGATTGGACATACTTTTGACATGACTCCTTGGATTATATTTCATTCTCGTAATTATATTTTGAATAAATACCATCTATAGTCCCTTACCTTAATTTCAGTTAACGTTTTAGTCATTTATCTTTTTTTTCTCGATTTGGTCCTTTATTTTAATTTATAGTGATAATCTGATCTTTTAAGTTTTAAAATGTCAACAATGTTTTTCTTATTTTTTGCAAAATTTCAAAAAATTCATCAAAAATTTCAAACAAAACCCATAAAATTAATTATCATCCTCAATATAATGCAATTTCATCAAATTCATAACATAAACCTTTAAATAAACTCATATTTTCATCTCTAACAACATCAAATAAATAATGACAAATATGAGTTTATTTGAAGATTTGAGCTACAAATTTGATAAAGTTTATTTTATATGAAAGAATATAACAAAATTTATGAGTTTTGTTTGAAAATTTTGATAAATTTTTGAATTTTTGTAAAAAAAAGGATAACATTGTTAACATTTTAAAACATAAAAGATTAAATTGTCACTTAAAATTAAAATAAATGACCAAATCGAGAAGAAAAAAAAAAGATAAATGACTAAAACGTTAACTGAAATTAAGTTAAGGGACTACAGGTGGTATTTACCCTATATTTTATATTGGTTTCGTTAAATTGTCCACATTAGGTTCACCTATTAGAATTCAAATATATACATACACAATTTATTATTTACCAACATCTTTTGTAACTTCATCAGCAACATTCTCAAAACATGTATTAACTCTCGCATCACCTGCAGATAAAAATTCAAGATTATGCTAGTAACAAGCCCAATTACATAAATATTTGACAACCAAAAATTCAATACTCGTTTAGTAACCGTGCATCTTTTTTAACATCCATACCGTCAAGCAGAAATGGATAAAAAAGCTGGAGAATAAACCCATAGGAGAATAATGATAAGAATTATATTCTTAATAAACTTGATGGTGATCTGTATAACTACTACAGTTCCAGCAATACTGTTGTTATAGATGTTTGAGATGCTCTGGATAAGTATGTTGTGAATTGCTACCTAGAGTATCAGACGACCGATAACAGATATGTGGATGCTCACTCCCGTAAAATTCAGAAGATAACTCATGAGATCAACTATTAAGGTACGTCACTCATGGCATATTTAAATTAAATGTTAAAATTTAATACATCTCTTTCTGTTTGAATGTTGAAATCAATAAAATGTCTCTTTATGCTTACATGTTGTATGATTTTAATTTTTTCCATATTGGACTATGTGATGTGAACACATCTGATTTCAAACTTAAGTTAAAATGTGATTTTGAAAAATGTGATTTTTGTAAAATGTGATTTTTGTAAAATGTGATTTTTATATGATTTTGAAAAATGTGATTTTTGTAGTCAAGTTAAAATGACAAAGAGTTCACATAAATATATAGTTAGAGAAATTGAGTCTTTAGATTTATTACACTCTGATATATGTGAATTTGATAATACGTTAACAAAAAATGAAAAATAAAAGTGAAAAGTTTGACATATTGAGCATCTTTGTAACTGAAATTGAAAATCAATTTAGTAGAAAGATTAAGAGGTTCCAAGTATGATTCTAGTTTGTTTAATGTGTTTTATAAATTGTCGGGAATTATACATGGAACAGTTGCACCATAATTGCTTGAAGTGAATGGTAAAGTTGAAAAAAAAAAAGGAATAGAACTCTTATTAAACTAGTTGTTGCTAGTATGCTTAACTCTAGTGTTACATCACATTGGTGTGCGGAAAATATATTGTTTATTTGCTATGTTTTGAATATAGGAACTCCTTATGAGATAGTGAAGGAAAGACAACTGAACTTGTCTTATTTTAAAACTTGGGGTTGTTTGGCTTATGTCAGAATCCCCAATCCCAAGCGAATTAAATTCGCCAGCAGAGCTTATGAATGCGTATTCATTGGGTATGCAAAAAAGAACAAAGTGTATAGGTTTTATGACCTAAATACAAAAGTGATCATATAGTAAAAAAATGTTGACATCTATGAAAATAAATTCTCTTTCAAATCGAGAAATAGTGGGGACAGCAAACCTAGTCACATTCTTGTGACAAGAAGTAGTGAAAGCAACAAATAAGGCGAAATAGAAACTCGAAAGAGTAAGAGAGTAAGAGTTGCTAAAGACTATGGACCCAAATATATAGCCTACAATTTAGAAAAGGATTTTGCAAATCTTAAAGAAGCTTTGTAATCATTCGATGTAGATTTATGGGAAAAAAAACTATAAACGATGTAATGGATTCTCTAGAGTCTAACAAGACCGAGCATTTAGTAGATTTGCAACCAATAGATTGTAAATAGATTTTGTATAAGAAACTAAAACCTGATGGAATTCTTGATAAATACAAGGCACACCTTATAGCCAAAGGTTTTAGACAAAGAGAAAATATAAATTTCTTTGACACTTTTTCACTTGTCACTAGAATAATATTCATTACGGTGCTCATATCGGTTGTGGTTATTCATAATCTAGTGATACACTAGATGGGTGTTAAAACAATCTTTTTAAATGGTGACCTAGAAGAAGAAATTTATATGGAACAACCTGAAAGTTTTGTAATTCATGGACAAAAAGACAAGGTATGTAACTTAGATAAGCCTTTGTGATTGATAGTATGTCTTGTACAATTTGGGCAGTATCGTGAAACGTCTTAAAAAAAGTGACCTAGTCCGCAACTCAATCTAGTAATATCTTCGGTGGCATAATTATGATTTTAAACAGTTTTTGAAAACTCAAATTTAACATTCCACCACCAAAATTTAATGCTAAAAATCTATAAAAACAAGAGAAAAAAAAAACCTAAATTAAAGAATCAAAAATTCCTTAAAAGTGTATAAAATTAAATCTAATTATTAATAATAAACAAGGTTATACTTTATCATAATGCTTATGATTTAAGTGTTTTCAAAAATAGTCATAATGGTCTAACTTTTATTTAAATTTAAGAAATCAATTTATTTGTTGAAAATTCATTTAGTATTAGAAAAAATTATATTGACATTCCTTGAATTTTTTTTAAACAGCACTTACATCTCTTTTAGTTTTGAAAAAGTATTCACTTTTTCTATACTCATTAAAAAAAATTATATTAAATATTTTTTTTATCATACTTATATCTATTCTTATCCGTTACTATATAACACAATTAGAATTTTTATTTTAATTTATATAAGTATGATCATATATTTAGTATATACAATTTTGAAATATATAATTATGTTTTTAGTGACACAATTAGAGTGTGTATTTTAGTGTCTTTTTACAAATGAGAGATAGAATTGTAAATGTGACGGAAAAAAATGTTATGATGCAATTTTTTTAATAATTACATGAAGTAAATATAGTTTAAAAATTAAAGGAGATGTCAGACGAAGTAAATATTGTTTTCCCTTAATATTATTATTGACAAAACTTGTTTAAAATAGTATTTATTAAGCCTAATCAGTTTATTTTGCTGATTGATATGTAAGTCCTCATTTTCATCCGAACCAACATTCAATATGTTTAACGTTGAAATATAATTTTGGATAAACCAATTTAAATGTATATTTAAAAATATATGACGGGAGGAAAGACCGCCTTAATTTTGTTTTAAACTCTTTTTCTTTGTCAATAACACTATTTGACTTAGATTAAAAATTAAAAAAATAATAATAACACTACTTGACCTTTTTCATGTATTCAATAAAAAAACCACTACTTGAGATTTCAACAAGAGTCGTGATTGCAGGTTCATTTTCCTTCATGCTTGACATGTTCTCTCTACGTGCACTCACATCTGAGGATCATAATGTATATATAATATTCAACTCAAAATAATGTCAACTTTCTCTTATTCCTTACCTATGTGCTTGCATCTTTGTAAGTAACCCAAAATTGAATTTTTGCAATTATATTCACACTCAATCCAAATCTCAACCATTAAATAAATATATGTATCACACCACTAATTATTTATTTGAATTGTATTTTAAGTTTTGGATAATGTTCGTTATTAAAAAACGGATGAATAATTGTGCAATTAACAATTATGGTCCATCCATTTTCACACAAACATTCACATGAATGTCGTCAAAAACAGAGATAATAGTTTTAGTTTTTTTAAGATAATACACATGTGCATTTTTGTCTTATGCATAAATTTACTTTTTTTTAATGGTACGGTTAACTTTTTTTTTTATCTATAGTACTGTTAATATGTATATGCTAGAAATTAAAATATGAATCGTCTCATTAATCTAACGGTTAAAATCTCATGATTCTATAGAATGAAATCAAATTGTTTTAAAAAAAAAAACAAATTAAATGGTATAGAATGACATGACATCATAACATTAACTCAACCTAAACTTCAGTTTCATGTTGATGTTGCTTTAATGAATAACATTTAGATTGATATAAACCAACAATGCACCAAACTCTCATTTGTTGCAACAAATTTAAGGTATATTAAAATTTATAAAAAAGGAAAAGTGAGTTTGACTTGTTCAAACCAACCATTAATTTGTTTTTGTTCTCCTATATCTGTTTAGTAAATACTAAATAAAGGTAGAAATAAAAATATTCTATCAAAAAAACAAAAAATGAAAGTACCAAATAAAGACAAAAACCAAAAACCAACATGTTATACAAACATTCCACATTATTAGCCTAAAATTTTGGAATTGAAAGGTTATTGTGTCATAGTTGTCATCCTTTCCTATTTTCCTCCAAAGAAAAACTAAAAAGTTGTTACACAAAAATCTAATAACACCCTTTTTTTTTCAATCTTGTTTTCCAAATTCACACATTTCAAATCTTTCTTTCTGAATCCCCCCCAGGAGGTATGGGGAAGATAGAAAAAAATAATAAAATGAAAACAATGTTAGCATCATCTCAACATTTTCTATCATCCTTTTCTATCCTCCTGGTCTTTTTCACTTCTACTATTTCTTCAAGTTTCATTCCAAAAGATAATTTTCTTATTGATTGTGGTTCTGAAAATGTAGTCACTTTACCTGATGGAAGAACATTCAAATCTGATCCTCAAGCTAACTCATTTTTACAAGCTAATGATGATTACAAAGTTTCATCAAATGATAATAGTGTTAATCTTCCTTCACCTATTTATTCAAATGCAAGAATCTTCATTCAAGAAGCTAAATATTCTTTTCATTTAGTTCAAGCTGGTTTTCATTGGATTCGTCTTCATTTCTATCCAATCAAAAACAATGTCTTTGATCTTCAAAAGGCTACTTTTTCTGTCAATACAGAAACTTTTGTTCTTCTTCATAGTTTCAATGTTAATAATACTGATAAACCAATCCTCAAAGAGTATCTCATCAATGCAACAGAACCACAGTTAACAATAACCTTCATTCCTTTGAAGAATTCGGCCGCATTTATCAATGCGATCGAGGTTGTTTCCGCTCCGGATAACTTTCTATTCGATAGCGGGTCGGGACTATTTCCGGTCGCCGAGGTGACTGGTCTAACAACATATGCTTTCCAGCCTGTTTATAGGTTGAACAATGGAGGACCATTGATTACTTCATCAAATGATACACTTGGTAGAGTTTGGGAATCTGATGAAAATTATTTGACAAATAAGAATTTGGCTAAGAGTGTTTCTGTTGCTACTAATGCTATTAAGTTTCCTTCTGATATGCCGACGATATCGCCTTTAATTGCGCCACAAACTGTTTATGCTTCTGCTACTGAAATGGGTGATGCTGGTGTTAACATGCCAAATTTCAATGTGTCATGGAAATTTGATGTTGACACAAGTTTTAGTTACCTTTTAAGATTGCATTTTTGTGACATTGTGAGTAAAGGGCTTAACCAACTTTACTTTAATGTTTATGTGAACGGAAAAATTGCAATTCCTAATTTGGATTTATCAGCTATTAATGGTGCATTATCAACACCATATTATAAAGATATTGTTGTTAATGCAACATTGATGACACAAGGATTAAGTGTTCAAGTTGGACCTGCAAATGCTGATGGTGGAAATGCTAATGCAATTTTGAATGGTATTGAGGTTTTGAAGATAAGTAATACTGTTAACAGTTTGGATGGTGAGTTTGGTGTGGATGGAAGGAGAGTTGGTGGATCGAACCGCGGCACGGTGGCAGCGGTTGGATTTGCAATGATGTTTGGTGCATTTGTTGGTCTTGGTGCTATGGTGATTAAGTGGCATAAGAGGCCACAAGATTGGCAAAAGAGGAATAGTTTCTCTTCTTGGTTGTTGCCTTTACATGCTGGTGATACAAGTTTCATGAGTAGTAAGACTTCAATGGGAAAAAGCAATATTTTCTCATCATCAATGGGACTAGGAAGGATATTTTCATTTGCTGAGATACAAGAAGCTACTAAGAATTTTGACTCAAAAAATATTATTGGTGTTGGTGGATTTGGTAATGTTTATTTAGGTGTGATTGATGAAGGGACACAAGTTGCTGTTAAGAGAGGAAATCCACAATCAGAACAAGGGATTAATGAATTCCAAACTGAGATACAAATGTTGTCTAAGCTTAGACATAGGCATTTGGTTTCAATGATTGGTTATTGTGATGAAAATGAAGAAATGATTTTGGTTTATGAGTATATGCCTAATGGTCATATGAGAGACCATCTTTATGGTAAGAACATGCCACCTCTTTCATGGAAGCAAAGGTTGGAGATATGCATCGGATCGGCGAGAGGTCTACATTATCTTCACACAGGAACGGCGCAAGGAATCATTCATCGCGATGTCAAGACGACAAATATATTGCTTGATGAGAATTTCACTGCAAAGGTTTCTGATTTTGGACTTTCTAAGGATGCACCTATGGGACAAGGTCATGTTAGTACTGCTGTGAAGGGTAGTTTTGGTTATCTTGATCCAGAGTATTTTAGGAGACAACAGTTGACTGAAAAGTCTGATGTTTACTCTTTCGGAGTAGTCCTATTGGAGGCATTGTGTGCAAGACCGGCTATCAACCCTCAGTTACCTAGAGAACAAGTTAACTTGGCTGATTGGGCTATGCAATGGAAAAGAAAGGGTTTGCTTGATAAAATCATTGACCCTCATCTTATCGGTTCGATTAACCCCGAATCGATGAAGAAGTTTGCTGAGGCCGCCGAGAAGTGTTTGGCAGATCATGGTGTTGATAGACCTTCAATGGGAGATGTTCTTTGGAATTTGGAGTATGCATTGCAACTTCAAGAAGCTTTCACACAAGGAAAAGTTGAGGATGAGACTAAATCTTCTTCAGCTGTTGTTCTTCCTACTACTACACCTCCCACTAATGCCGAAGACACCCCCCCAACTGTTCATCAAGAAGTGAATAATAATAATAATAATAATAATAATAATAATAATACAAATAATAATAATAACAATAATAATAATAATAATAATAATAATAATAATAATGGTCCTGCTGAAGTGCAAGCTATTGATGATCATTCAGGAACTGCAATGTTTGCACAATTTAGTAATCTTAATGGAAGGTGAAAAATGACTTCTACAAAGTTGATTCATGTGAAGGAAGTGAAAAATGACTTCTACAAAGTTGATTCATGTGAAGGAAGTGTTAAATTAATAATTTTTTATGAAGGTGGCCAAATAAAATGTTGGTGTATAATGAATGGTGTGTGATACTAATGTGTGGTGTGTTTTTCCATATTGTGATTTGGAGTATTATTATGTTACATGGTAGAAATTTGTAATACGATTATATGGTATTTTTATTACCATTAATCATATTATGGTATTATATAATTGATTTGTAATGTTTTGTTATGTAAATTTTAGGGAGTGATTTTAGAAGCAAGTTTAAGGAAATTTCTGGCTACTTGTTATAGCTAGTGAATTTCATTTGAATTTGTATGCAATCGAATAATAATTGTTGTAGCAAATTAAAAGGCTTCTTTTTTTTTGTCTTTTACAAGAAAATGAATCCTCTTTTTTCATTTGGTCATGTGAAATTGCTAATGCTCAATCATGTTTTGCTTTTAACAAAGAAGTTATTATATTATACGGTTTTGAATAGTGGCAATTTGTGTGGTTGTGGTACTTAAAATTGTCCTCGTGCATAAAGTGCTCAAATATGTCAAAATCTTTCACAAATCCATCCTATAATTAGTGTGGTTCTATTTTTTGTTTAAAAAATTGTTTTGAGAAAATTACAATAATTATGTTTATTTAAAAGTAAAAACATCAACTACAAAAATGTTTTGGTGTTTTAAAAAAAAAAAAGTAAATTCTAAAACAAGATAAAATTAAAAGGTACATATCATTCAAAAATCACATTCTTGTTTGGTGTTAACATGAAAAGATCAAAGAGCAAAAGGGAGCGAGGAGTGGAGGACCATGAGGCACCTACTTATGATGTCACAATTGACACAAATGTTAATATTAATATTCCAAAGTACAAAAGTTTTATAATAAAATTAGTCTCAAGTGAGAAGGTAGGAAAGTGGATTATCACGAAGGCGTGAATAAATTTTTGTATAACTATCCATATCCTTCTTGTACAACAAAAAATAATTATTTTGAATTTTTCGAGCTACTAAAATTAAGCTATAAATTACTTAATAGTTTAAAAGGTAATTAATAACTAAAAAATTAGTTTAAGATTGATAATTGATAGCTGATAATTTATAATTGAAAAACTAACAGTTGAAAATGAAATATTTGATAAATTTAGTTGTTATAACTGTAAAATACCATAAAAGTATATAACTATTTAATTTAAAAAATATATAAATGTATAAATTTTATTTTTATATACAATAAAAAAAAACATTTTAGAAAAATAAATTGTATCTGATTCATTTGCAAGTTTATTCCTAACATGAGAAACAACATTATCGAAATTTTTTGCTCAGATAGTTTTTAGTGGTATCATTTAGTGAGCCATTTTACAATTGTAAAATTAATAACTATATTATTTTCTTTTGGCTTACTTGATTCTCATATAATTATTTGATTTTATTTTAACTTGCATAAGTCTATGCATGACTGATTGACGTTACTAAACATTGTCTTATTGTTAATGGGTCCAATTATTAAATAAATGTGGTTCAGATAAGAAGATTTAAACCATTTATAGCGTCCTTAAGGGTAATTTTAGAAAAGGTACAAGCACATGGATGAAGTTTTTATTTTATTTTTATGACTGGTTGATTCTAATAGTTGTAACATACTAAAATAAGGATTGAATAGATAAAAGAGCATTGGTTTACAAAATTTTCCCACATTTAAATGGAGGCAGCATGTTGAATGATTGAGAGGAAGTGTAGATAAGGATGGGGTCATAATCACCCAGTTATAATAACAAAATGATGGGTTCAGTTATCAAATGTTGAAAAATACAAACCAAATTTGTAGGGCTCAAAGTAGTGGGACCAATCTGATATCCAACACAGGTTGATGTGGGACCAATTTTACATTAAAGAGCATTGATATGAAATAAAAAACCAAAACTTCATTGGAAAAAAAGTACAGCTTTGCTTTCTTTTCTCTTTTTTTGAGGGAGATTGAGAAATGATATTTCAATACAAATTTGACAACAACTTCAACTATAATTTGAATGGTTGATTTGGTTCAAATATGCAGTTAATTTCTACTTTATGTAATCAACATCAATTTTGATTTTCACTAACCACAATTTTGAAGGTGTTGAAATATACACTGTATTCGTTGATCATTCAATTATGTTCAAATGTTCATCTGACAATCTTAAAACTATTCAAAAACTATTGACACGTCTGTTATAAAGAGTTGACCTTTTTAAGAATTCTTGACACTGCCCTGATGAAACAAAAATCACAATTGAAACTTAAAATATACATAACAATAATAATTGAATAAAATTCCAATTAGCAAAACTTGTGCTAACTAATCTCAAGTGTTATAAAGTTAATTTGTGAGGTCAGTGATCCTCTCCTCTCTGTCAGACGTCAGCGAGAATATTACACATTTGCTGCTACAGAGAAAAGCAAAAAAAAGGGGAGAAAGAAAGAAAGGTTTTGTATGTATCTATCCAAATCAAAATAGCAGCAGACCTAACAACTATGGCCAAAAGAATCGCCAAACCTCTAATCAAATACAAAACTAGAATGCAAGATCTCATCCAGATTAATTAATAGTTACTACTTACTATGACACTCTTCTCTTTTTAAACCCATCTAAATCCCCATCAAGCATGACAAGATCGTCTTCATCGTCGATAACTTGCAATTGCTTGTTATGTCTTTCATCGGAATCATCAGGGAGCTTTCGTTTCTTCAATGGAGAAACTATGCCTATCTCGTCATTGTTATCAGATGTGTTTGCACCGTTACTAACAGACTTGTCTTCATTTTCTGTGGCTGAGACTGGTTGAGTCCATCCTGATAGAACCATTCCATCAGGTTCTTTCTCTTCATCAAATTCCTCTCTGAATTTAAAGTCACCAATAGAGAAATAATTCAAAACCAGAGAAAAATCAAACATAAGGGTAACAGAATGAATTGAAATACATCCTTAATTCAAAATGCAAGAAGAAAATGAGAGAAAAGAAACAATATATAAACTTGCCAAAATCCTCTAACAATTGATATAACAAAACATAAATAGAATTGAGTAAAAACCTGTGCTTTATGTTAATATTGCATTTCAATTCTTGTTGAAAATCCTCTACTGTAAGCATTGTACCACCAGTTACAGGAGAAGGGAGCTCAGCAAGAACCTGAACATAATAGTTAAAATGGCTAAGTAAAATGTAATGTCATTTTCAAACCAGAGACAAGAAACATACCTTTTCAAGGTTGGCATTATAAATTGCAACCATGTCGTCCTCGATATCACCAGCTTCATAAAGGAGGTTTGAAGCATTCATAATAAGTGGAAGGCTCATCCCAAGTTTAGCCTTGATAATCTTTTCGACAACATCCTTCAACTTTGACCGGTTTGTGTTTATTTCAAGCAAAATAGGACTCTGTTCCCGTGGTATACGAATATGGTGAGTGTGAGCATATTGATAACATTGACTTTATGTAACAGATGAGACAAGGGAAGACTTGGCATACCTCAGAACAAACATAACATGATTTGTTAGGTTCAAATGGCTCCACTGGCATAAGCAACATGTTTCTTGATGGGTGTTCCAGACAATATGTCATTCTGTGAGATGTCCACATAGGATTAGAAAAAATAACTAAAAATACAGTAAAGAAAATGCTGACTTAAAAGATCTTATCACTTATCGTGTAACTACCACTTACCAATTATCGAATAAGATTTTATGCATAACACATTTCTAATAAAATCGAAAAAGAATGGGGATAAAGCAGAAGGTGAAAACAAGCTTATAATAATATGCTGTCTGTAGAAGCTTATGAAAATAAGCAGGAAAACAGGTTATGGATAAATTTTTCCAATTACTTCTGTAACTGCTTATGTTATATGTAATATAAATTCAAATATGGTCTTCCAAACACGCCCTAAGAAAACTACTTTGATTAAAATTTTATTCAATTAGTTTAGCTGTGTAAATTATATTGCAATGGAGTGAACAGACATGATAATGTTTTGATCATTCAAAAAAAAAATACAAGTGAACCGAACATAAATTCTTTCATGTAACACCAGCAATATGATAATGCTACAAAAACAGTTTCCCACCACCAAAAACGCTAGGAGCTACAGAAGGTGGTATTTTCCTCAAGGCATATGGTTTGACACTTAGAATGCTTTCTCAAACCCCAGACATTCGGTAACAAAATCACTTCTGCATCACTATATCAAAAGCAAAACAAACCAGAAAGATGAACGAAGAGGAGTCGAATATACCTATAACTTTTAATGTCATTTTTCAGCACCTTAATTGCTTCAATGACAATCAAACCAGCAATAACAGCATTTGTTGTCGCTACGGCATGCACAATGTTACCAGCAATTCCTTTAGCTTCAAAAAGGCTGTGTAGAGGTATGCCAAATGAAGCAGCTCGTATGTTTGCAGCTGCAGTGACAAATTCTACAGCCAACTGGTCATCTTTATCAAAGCTCAGATTGCCAATCTCCTGCTCAAAAAATACATTAAAAATTAAGGGTTCCATATATCATTATTATAACATGCTCTTACATCAAAGTGTGAAATCAGACCAACCTTTTCTCTTTTCGTGAAAAAAAGTCTCAGTGCTTCAAGAAGTATTCTAGAATTTTCTTTAAGACTCCAGATATCTTGTGGGTTCTTCATGCCCAAAGATGCCATGGCAGAAACTGAGAAGCCATCACCAGAAGCATTATCATTGTCCAGATTTCCATTCTGTTTAGCCAATTCATCGGACATGACATCCTTGCTGTATATAGGTTTCGGTCTATTTCGATTTTTCCATGTCTCCTCATTGGACAGAGCTAATTCAATATTATACCCAAATACATGATCAAATATTTTCCTTCCATATTGAGTAATGTCTTCATCTTTGCTATGTTCAAATATATCATCTACATTTTTTGATGAGCTGGCAGCATCACTTGAGCGAACATTTAAATCGTTGTCTTGATTCTTGTCTCCAAATAACTTGGAAAATAGTAGGTCCTTTGCCCACACAATACAGTGAACAAACTGCCGATAAAATACAGAAAAAAGCTTAGAACTCACTACTCTTTAAATATATATTGAAATCATAAGTCTAGTTGATGTTCAACTTGACAAAGCAAAATTCAATTGTTTTGTTTGTGTCAAAAACTTACCTACTTGTCTAAGATATAACTAATGAGTGCCTTCATATTATGTTAAACTGTATCAACCTAATGGCCATTCATGATAAGTCAAGATAGAACAAGGCATCATAAAGATTACATTCAGTGAAATTCAAATGGTGGTGCACAGCCTAAAATTTTGATGTATGATCCATGATCCTATAGCTTCATTATCTTCTATGTTTCATACATACAAACTATTAGATGCGAAGCAAAAAAAAAAATGACTGACCAAAGGTATACAATGAGTCAATAATTGCATAGTAACAAGAATTGTAAAACTTTAAAACAAAAATTCATAATTTACATGTTTGAAGGTCTATGGCTCAAAACAATTCATTGAAAAACATATTAGTTTCTTAAATGTTTCTAATAAATTCCATTCTAGAGGAAAAACTCATTCAGTGCATAAATGAAAACCAAACCATACCTTTGATGGGGTACTTGTGATAGTACAGACTGGATATGTCTTGGGGGCTGGTTTAGGCTGACACTCGTAGCACTCTGTCCTTCCCTTGACATGTACTGTAACCTGTTTTCAATCAAAGTTATATCACTAAGATTGAAAAAGCTGCAACCAGTGTCTCATAACAATTACGTATATAAACATATATTGCAATTAAAATCATGTTGAATCAATAGTTTTGAAAGTCATAAACAAGTTTCACACAGATGCTTGCCGAAGTGAGTAGACAGCCGCGGCTACAAAACTATGAGGAAAGAAAACAAATAAGAGATATTGGATCTCAAACGCCAAACCAGATCAAATCAAAAGTATATAAAATAATTATTATGGATTAGAAGGTTTCAAATCAATTTATTTTCAGAAAACTTAACAGAGAATCGGTATGAAGAGAGGGGTGTGTTCACTGAAACTTTAGAGGATAACCATTGAATACAAATTAAGAATTCGGGTGAGAAATAAATTCTGAAGATTTGAAGCATGTCAAAGGAAACAGAGTTTGCTTTCCCAATCAGAAGATTGATTATCTAGGCATAAGACATAAAACCGGTGATTAATTACAATGATAAGAGATTTTAACAAATAATTTATTTATAATGACAACCAGATAATCAATGATTAATTAAATTAACAAAGATACTCTTCAGAAAATAAAAATAACTGACAAGCAGAAAAATAAATACTGCTAAAATACAACCTCTATATATGGAAATGGATATAACTTAGCGAGAACCAATAACTACAATTAAATTACCTGACCAAGGAACCCAGTAGTTCCACTTTCAACCAAAGGGACATCAGCTGCCAAGCACAAGCGATTCACATGTCGGCGTGCATCTAGATTGTCGAGACCATTTAGAACAACATTAAATTGCTTAAAGAAGTCCACATTGAAATCAGGATCTTTGACATTTGCATGATATGATGTGATGTTTATGTGGGGCCTAAATTTTAAAACAGCATCCCTAGCAACCTGGTTGAAGACTTTATCAGGTGGTTGTGAATCATAAACCAATACAAATAACAATAATGACCATAACAGATTAACTTACTTTAGCTTTGGACTGCCCAACATGGGATTGTCGAAACAAAAATTGTCTGTTCAGGTTACTGACTTCTATAGTGTCCATGTCAATCTGCACATTGAGAACAAAATCAGCATATTAATGTAATAATTGATGCAATAAAGCACATCCATAGCTTAAAACCATATACATAATTCAAGAGAAAAATTGAAAATATACAAAATACAGTAGTTACAGTGTAATTTATTCTACCACAACATTCAGTAGATCTGCATTTTCCATAACCTATCACCCTGAGTACTAACTACCAGTCATAAGATCGTTAATTAATATATACTTATACCATCATCATCCACACTACAAACTACCCTTAATTAAAATATGATTCTTATCTAACAACTTTAATAAATACCCTTTTTTCATCATTGCCAACAACACCAATTACCAAAAATAGAAAGTAAATCCAACACATTGTAAGCACCTAAACAGCACGCCCTAAACACAGAATTACTGTTAGATCTTATTTCCCCAATTACCAAAGCAGAAAAAATTGTTCAACGTTGTCGATTGTGACTCGCGGAAAATAGCGGTTAGTTCAAATCTCATTACACTTCGGTCATATAGCGCCACTATAGCCGCTATTTAACTACAATTTGTACTAAATAGTTTATCGCTGGACAACATGGATATGGTCAAATTCCACTAAGCCACAGCACCACCATAGTTGCTATTTGACAACATTGGCTCAAACTTTACCAAAATAAAAAACCCTAGAACCGAATACTTGAAAATTCTTCCCAATTAAAGCAAACAATGGAGTTTCAAAGCAGAACTAAGAAACCACCAACCAGATCAAAAAAGATCAGGAAACCAATACAACAAGTTTTAACAAATAAAAAAATTGAATAACAAATTTAAGCACTTCAATTAAGAACTCAACACAGTTACCTAATTTCTAAGTTCACAAACCAACACTCACTCGTCACTCTCAACACTTAATAATTCACTTACATAAAAAAAAAAAAACCTAAAAATTAAAAAACAAAACCAAGGCGCGAAATTATGGAAACAAAATTACCATTAAAAATAAATAAAACCCCAAGTTCGTAACTTTACCAAAAATCTGAAAACCCCAAGTTCACAAAACCCTAAACAAAACAACTAAAACTTTAAATTGAAAAATTGAAAAATAAATAAACAAAAAAACCCTGAAAAAAAGAAGAGTGGAGGAAGAAACTAACGATGTGTATGTCAGAGAAACCGGAGAGAGCGAGTGTTTTGAGAAGTTCGCATCCAATTCCACCAGCACCAACCATGAGAACTTTTGCATCCTGAAAAAAATAAAAAAAAATAAAAAAAAACACAAAACGACATGAGAGGCACGCAAAACGACAACGTTGAAGAAAAGAAAGGAGAAAAATGAATTCAGTTATTCGGTTAGTTACTTTGATAGCTGAAGAAGATGAAGAAGCCATTGAAAGTGATAAATTAAGTGATAAATTAGGGGTTAAGTGAGAAAAGGGAGAAGAAATAGAAGAGAGAATCGTTGAAAAATCATGAGAGAGAAAGAGGGAACATAAATTGAGAAAATTTCGTCATTTTATTTGTTGTTTAAAAGAAATATTAAATTAAAGAGAGATTTGTTTTGGAGAAGAATCGAACGGTTGACGTGTGAGTGTGGACGGATCTAGGGTCGTCAGGGGGAAAAGAGCGCCAAACCAAAAATTATGTAAGTTTCCGCATAATTAATTATAAATACTTTTTATAAAGTAAATAGTATCTGACGTGGAAACTAAACTCAAATACTCAGCCCCCAACTCACCGACCATGATGTCGTGCATGTGTTTCGGTTAAAACAGCTCTTTTTTTTGTTTTTAGGAAATTGATTTGATCTTCCGGAGTTTCTGACTAATACACTTGTTTCTTTGAAGAAAATACTTACATTTTTTCTATTACATTTTTTGTGACACGTATATTTATTTTTATTATTTACTATATAACATAAAAAAAAATTATTTTAATTTATAAAAATACATTTAATATTTAATATTTGAATAGTATGAATATGTTTTTAGTGACATAATTAAAATATATATTTGTGTTTTTTTTTATTAATGACATATAAATATATATAAGTGTCATGGGATAAAAATGTTATATCCATTTTAAAAACTAAATATGGTGTGAATGTCATTTAAAAATATTTTGGAGGAGATAAATGCAGTTCTTTTTAATGGATGATTTGTTTAATTATTTATTACTTTAATCTTCTTTCCATATCTTCTTTATATATAAAAGTCGGTAAGTCATTGAAGCAAGTTTATTTCCTAAGACAATGGTATTTTTGAATTTATTAAAAATAATGTAAATAAGTTTGGTTTGTCCTAATTAGTTGATATGGAAAAAGTTGAATAGACCATTTTCCAATATAATATTTTTATATTTATTCTCTTAACCAGTCCCCTTAAGACGCTTTTACATTTTTTCTTATATTTAAGTTATGTTTGTAGTTTCTCTAATGAATCAACTTAAATTGATCATAAAACGACTATAATATGTAGATTTTTTTTACTCTTAATATGAAGATATTGGATATTAGATTGGTCTTCTAGGAGTTAGTTGATATAGATTATTTTTTTTTTTGTTTTAGATTTCTTGTTTTTAGAGATTAGTCACTTTGGAATTTGGCGCTATAATTTTTAATAAAAAAATTTAAATTCTATAATGAATTATTAATTTATAAAAAATTTGTCTTAAACTAAACTGTTCCTTTAATTATTTTTGTTGTTTTTTTTTTGTACATCTCTATTAATTATAAATATAATATTAATTAATATTTTTCTATTGTATTGAGATCAATATCTTACACTTTTGGATATATGATAATGACATCAATAAATGTGGGGCAATTTATTGAAAGAGTTTATTCTTTCTAAAGACTGGTGTTCTAGAGTTCATACAACAAAACGAGGAAAAGGAATTAATAGTCTTTTTTTAACTAAAATTTAGTTAGTTTGTAAGGAAAGTGAACATTTGTTATAAGCTAGGATATCAAATTATAGATTTCCTTCTTGTTGCTTCATTGACAGTATAATTTATACTCCTATTCTATACTTTTAGATACATATATGATATTAGTTTGTTTTTTTTATCGTGTAATTGTTTTAGTAATTATAATATTAGAATTGTTTTCTTGGTTAATTATACATATGTTTTAGTTTTAAATTTTCAAATAAATATTGCTTTTAAAATAATAAAAAATGTGCATCGCATGAGTTCAAGATCTAATTTAATGGATAGATCTAATTTAATGGATATGTTTGGTACGTCATGATTATGATAAATAGCGGTAAAAATATATCAAACTTGCAAACAGGAGCTTATTATCGAGTTTATAACAGACTTAGGTCAAGTTATCTTTTTCTAAATAGAGAAAGTCAAATATTTTTTCATAAGTAATTTAGTTAAAAAACATTAGACTATGTACCACAAAAAGTATCTTATGTCTATTAGATCGGGCTTACTTAAATAAATATGAATAATATTATATATTAGATTTGTAACTTTATGGTAATTATGAATTTTCTATCCTTTTAGCAATTTAAACATGTTATTCTATATTAGTTTTTGACAAATTTTATAATATGTTATGATAAAATATAATTTAAATGTGATATCATATTAGTCAAATTATTTAAAATATAAGTTAAATTTCAAAAAAAAATACTTAATTTTATTGATCTATTAGTTTGTCAATCTGTTAAAAAGTATCTTTGTTAAATTATTTAAAAACGTTATATGAAATAGGTTTTTAAATATACTAACACGGCGTACCAGATTATCATAAAAGTCACGCTTAGTAGGAGTGTTCGCGGCGCAGTTTTGATTGATTACAAGGTAATAACTCATTTGATCAAAAGATTAAATTACTCACAATTTGATTTGGTCTGGATGAAAACTAAAGAAAAATGATCTGATACGATTCAAATTAATGCAATGCAGTTTGAATTAGATTGATTTTTGGTTGATGGAAATTAC
This sequence comes from Cicer judaicum, assembly GCA_037974835.1. Classification (NCBI taxonomy): domain Eukaryota; kingdom Viridiplantae; phylum Streptophyta; class Magnoliopsida; order Fabales; family Fabaceae; genus Cicer; species Cicer judaicum. Next base: position 10,158,300 of record JBBPBS010001102.1, on the reverse strand, counting down.
AACTTCTTAAAATATAATTTGAATATTAATATTATAAAATTACGTTAAAGTAACAAGTTTGAAGCAAAATATTAAATTTAATACACTAAAAATTAACATTAGAAAATGAATTTTCACCAATTATGTTTAAAATTGAATCAAAACACATCTAATAATATTCAATTTTGTGTTTTTTATATTGATTTGTGGTTTTTATTATGATTTGAACACCAATAATATTAAGGCCTAAAATACATCTATGTCAAACCACATGTCATGTCTAAACTTTCATTTGTTGACAAATCAGACTTAGATCTTACAAAGTATAACTTGATTCGGACAATTTTTACCCTTAATAGTAAGTTACGTAATTTTATAAAAATTAATGTAATTTTTCTAAGATAACGGTGGATTATTATAATTCTATACAATTCATCATGATATTAAATATAGACTTAAATCCACTGTCACTCCCTCTATTTTATTTAAATTTGACTTTCTGTCTTTCTATTTCTAAATTCGGATTTTTGGTCCTACTATTTAGTAATTCTTGAAAATTTTAGTAATTATATAAGAACCCTAGTTGACAGATATATTTCATTTATGACACGGCAAATATGTGTCATTAGATGAAAAAATATATTTTTTAGATCATAGGCTAATTTTTATTTCATTAATATTAATTTATAAAAAATTAATAAACAATATATTTTTTATATTAAAAGATGTTTATAAAATATAATTTACTCTCCCAAGATTTAATAAAAAAGTTTATTTTTCGGAATTTTGATAAAAAAGTTTATTCTTCCAATTAATTTCTTCTAACAATGTGACTTTTACTCAACCCAAATTATTTCAATTATTCCTCCTTCATCTTCTTCTTCCTCATATCTCTATCACTGTATCTAAGAAAACACATAAAATATCAAACTCTATCATCATCATCTAGTTTTTTTTAACCAAAACCCATAAAAAAAATAAAAAAATACTAAAACTTAAACGAATATTTATTTTGTCAAAACATAAATCAATAAAAACAAAAACAAAATATAGATTAGTTAATTTAACAAGAGGACGAGGTTTTGAGACAAATAAATTGAGATTGGAGTTTAGGGCTTTATGAACAAAGTTGGGTTTTTTATTAAATAAAAAATTACCCCATTAATGAAGAAAATCATGTCCAATGATGAAGAAAAAGGAAGAAAGCGGTGACGTTGTCGGTACAGATCTCTGATTGCATAAAAATTAAGGCGGTCCTCTGGTGAAAATGTTTAAAATCCAAAAAAAAAATTGATCCAATAAGTTGAAGGTACTAAAAACACAATAAAGGAAGATTTGAATTGTGTTTATCTTTTTTTTTTTTCAAAAAAAAGTATTTGTTTTTCTTACAAAAATTGTTTTTTTTTATCAAAACATCCAACTTACTAGATAAGATTGAATCATAAAGAACTAAAAATCGATATATAAAAGAGACTAAAGAGACACATATATTTTATATTTGTTCACAACAAACTCTTGTTATTGCTAGTCATCCCTTTACATAGATATTTTGTCTCACTATAGTCAAAGGTTTAATCTTCTGTTTTTATAAATAGTTGTACAAGTATTATTTATTATGCCTCTTCAGACTTTGATTATTTTTCTATAACCTCTTCAGACTTTTCGTTCCCAAAACCTTTCTTCAACATAATGACATTATATCATTCAGGTTCATGAGGGTCATTGTACCTTTTGAGGTACCTCTTTGAGGATGAAAATGTTATGCTATTATCGGGTTAATTTACATCAGTTCTAGTTCATGTCTAATTTGACACAAAGTATGTTTCTAGGATTCTTACTCTTATTAATAGGATGTTACATATTCAATCATATATTAGTTCAAGTGTATGGAAACACTTTGACCAATTTACATCAATTATAGTAACTCTCTAGTGCAATAATTTTTCATTCATGCTTATATATGTGTTCTTTACTGTTTCAAGATTACACTTTTTGTTATCTTCTTCTCTCAATCTCCTATCTTTTTTATTAAACCATTTCATCTTAAATATAAGGAGGAAACGTTTGTTGAGATTTTTTCGTTGGAAGTCCTTTAGGGAATGACATTTTTACTTTTTAAGGTTTAGCCTGTGTACTTAATTTGTAGAAAGACAACTTATATTTTAATGAATTTCAACAATCGAACCATTTAAGATAAATCTGTTGGTTGAGCTCATAATTGACTCCCAAAAATCACTCCTTAAAATATGTATGACAACCAGAAGAAACAATGGGTACATGATCATATGATAGAATAATTAGAGTAATGTCTTACATACCATTAGAGCAAGCAAGTTATCAAATGATGTATACAAACAAATGGTGCATTGATTAGAGGATGTCATGCATGTCATTGTATCATTAACTTTTGCTAAAGCATTGACTTTTTCAAATACACTGACTTTATTAGAGCATTGACTTATCCATGGATATTGACTTTGTCAGAGCATTGACTTTTCCATAGATGTTGACTTTATCATATGATAGGCTTAATTGCACTTTTGGTCCCTCTATTATAGGTGAAAATTGAAAGTAGTCCCCCCATTTTGTTTGTCCCCAGTTTTAGTTCCCCAAATAGAATTTGAGGCCAAATCATGATGAGTTGTCATTTTTTTAATGACGTGTCAATAAAAAAGGTGATGTGGCAGACGCTTACGTGGAATAAAAACATTATTATATTATTTCTAATTAAAAAATATAATTTATATTTTTAAAAATCATTTTTATATGCAATAGCTTTAAAAATACAATTAAATTGTTAAAATAAAATTAAAAGAAAATCAAAAACATCTGCAGCATGAAGGCAAATGAGAATCAGAATCATATGAAATAGCTTGAACCCTAAATCAAAAAACAACCCCAATTCACCAAAAGCCCCAAATCGTGAACCCATTTCATCAAAATCGACCATTTCCCTTTTCTTCATCATAATTCAATTCCGATTTCGTCTTCTTCTCCATTGAGAACAAACAACGACCACGAACACGGTGAAGAAGATTGAGAACAAACAACGAGGATTGAGAACAAACAACGACCACGAAGAATATAATAAATGTGTTAATAACAAACTGGGCTAATATAATAAATGTTCCCAAATCTAGAGACTTCTAGTTGCAGTATGGAAGAACTCTGTATTATTTTTGAATTTCTCAAAAATTCGGTAAATACGTCAAATAGATAAAAGAAAAGAAAATGGATTTCTCTCGAAAGTACTACATTACTCATTCACTTGGTTTAAATACCCAATGCGTCCCTTCATTAAACCGTCCAAATAAACATACTTAAAATTGTTGGTAATTTTGTGTTTACAGTTTAGCAACTTCACATTATAAACTTCCATTTGCAGAATTTTCAATTCAAGAAGCATAAAAATGTCGCTGATTCCAAGTTTCTTTGGTGGTCGAAGGAACAACGTTTACGATCCACTCTCCCTCAACGTTTGGGATCCCTTCAAGATTGAGGATGAGGATTGAGAACAAACAACGACCACGAACACGAAGACGATGAAGAAGACGACCACGAAAGAAAATTGGATTATGATGAAGAAAAGGGAAATGATCGATTTTGATGAAATGGGGTCACGATTTGGGGCTTTTGGCGAATTGGGGCTGTTTATTGATTTATGGTTCATTTGCCTTCATGCTACTGCAGATGTTTTTTATTTTCTTTTAATTTTATTTTAACAATTTAATTGTATTTTTAAAGCTATTGCATATAAAAATGATTTTTAAAAATATAAATTATATTTTTTAATCAAAAATAATATAATAATATGTTTATTCCACGTAAGCGTCTGTCACGTCATCTTTTTATTGACACGTCATTAAAAAAAATGACAACTCATCATGATTTGGCTTTAAATTCTGTTTAGGGGACTAAAACTGGAGACAAACAAAATGGGTGGACTACTTTCAATTTTCACCTATAATAGAGGGACCAAAAGTGCAATTAAGCCCATATGATACATAAAAGTTCAGCGTCAGACGTTTAACGGGATTATCAGAGACAAAGGCATTAACTTGCTCATCACATTTGTCAAAGGGAAAGGCAAAATAATTCTTGTTAAATTTGTAAGAGGCAGAGGTAGAAGAATTTTTGTTACGCTTGTATTAGAAGGATATGAACATAATTGAGTTGGGTTTATTAGAGGCAACCGAGGTACTATGTTGCTCGCCTCCCAGAGTCAACCGAAGCTTACTACAACATGGGTGTGCGTCACCAAACTTATGTTATCAAGCTGAAGAGGAGTATTGATTTCTTTTTCCTTTGTCTAGTCATCAAAGAATAAATTTTAATTAGCAATGCTTACTCTATTGCGCTTGATTCTGCAATATTTCTTTTACATTCTGCAGTATTTCTTTTATATGTATTTATTATTATCAAAACATCAACCAAAGATAAATATTTTTTTTTATTTATATGTATTTCAAAATACTTTTACACTAACATAGGTAGCCCATGAGATGGAGAATGCAAAAAAATGCATTTATCTTCTTGATTGAATACAATGATGGCTATAAACGTTCTCTAATGGTGATTGTCGAATAATTTAAGTTGATAGATTAGAAAAATTAATAGGTGAGTTCTATAGAGGAAAAAAAGATGAATTTAATGGTGGAAGCGGTGTGGCCAACAAAGATTGGAGTAAGGCGGTAGGTTGTCGGAAATAGACTAATATGGTAGTGGAATGTTGTTGAAGAAGAAGAAAAATATTTGATCCTATGGCTTTTTCTTTTACATATTATTTGATCATATGATTGATGCTCATTTTATAATTTTTTCAATATCGTAATATTTTAAATAGATTTCACATGTATCAAATTATAATATTTATTAAAAAAAATTATTTGTAAACTAATATTGATTAAATGAAAATTTTATGCTGATTTGGAAAATATTTTTTCTAAGTCATTAACGCCACATTTGTGTCATGTCATAAATGAGATAGGCACGTCGTCTAATTTTAAGGGGACTACAAAAATTCCACTAATTACTAAATAGGGAGACAAATAATTAGGGATGTACGAATTGGGTTGAGACGATTTTAACAAAATTCGATACTCAAACCAGTCGATTATATTTGAGTTTGGTTGAGTTCTAAATTCGTATTATTTTTTATTTAAATCAAACCAATCAATATCATTTTGAGTTGGGTTGACGACTTATACAACACTAACCTACTTTTTATTTTACAGGAGAAACATAAATAACAACAATAACAATTGAATTGAATAAACATATATTTAATACTTGAATGTCTCAAAAATGATAAAATTTCAAACACATCATTCAATTCTTTAAAAAAAAACCAATAACATCTCACGAAAAAATAAATCCAACAATTTTCAAGTACATAAATAAATCCAACAAGCTTCAAATACATAGGTAAAGCCAACCGTAAATGAATAAAATAATTAATTATAAACAATTTAAACTTTAAGTCCAAACACTTAACAACTTTATAATATTATGAAAGGGAACAATTGAGAATCTGCAAAAAATAAATATCAATAATACAAGTTAAGAGATAAAGAAGAAAAAATAAGTAAAATATGCATGAAACAAAGCAATAACAAATACCTTAAAATCAAGGGCATATCTTAGTTTGACACGGGGATGTCACACACACCCAAAAAAAAAATTCTTCAGTAAAAATAAGTATATCTACAATAATATTTATCTATAATATATATATATATATATATATATATAACAAATATCTCGTTATTAATATCAAATTGTGGAGTAGCTTAGTGGTGATAAAGATTGTCATAAATCTCATGTCCTTAGTTTAAGTTTCCACAAATACTTTTAATACATCTAAAAATTAAAACTACCACTACACCAAAATCAAACATATAAAATTAATTGAATTTTTTTTTATGTTAACCCCCAAATAAAACTTGTCAAGATTTGCCACTGCTTAAGATGTAGTAGTGAATATGTTAAACTCAGCAATAGCAAGTCACCCAACATCAATTGAAATTAATTCAAACAACTATAAAATTTTAAATACAATACACAATCTCATTAGCACATCAAATGATTAAAAGAATAAACAAAAATAAAGGAAAAATAATTTGAAAGTTAAAATAAAATATTAGCATCAGACTCAATCTTTTGTACTTCAACCAACTTAGCTGATAAATCAATTTCGGGTACAAATCATAGCTTTAACTATGAAATGAATTCAGGATTAGACCTCTTATACTAAATACCAACTTGAAATATCTAAAATATCTCAGGCTATGCGAGAAATAACGTGATATTTATTTGTTTTTCCTTTCTACCATTTAAGAATGTCAAATATAGGGGAGTTATCTTCAACATCATCCTTTGAATACCTATCCAACTCATTTTTATTTTCTTTTGCAACTCACCTTATGTGTTCTTCATGTTCAATCTAAACAAATTTTCTCAAACATCTTCATCCCCCTTTTCAATGTTAGTATGTGAGTGCAATACTATGACTACCTAGAACTCCTTGTTTACTCAGAATTTGCATATCTTTAAGACTGGCATGACCAAACGTTTGATGCCAAAAACTAGTTTTGTATGTGCTAGACATTACAATTGTTGCAGTACTTGTGTTGGTATAACCCTTGAGGATATATATGTCATTTTTCATGTGACCTTCCATTATCACCAAAGCACCTTTCATAACCTTCAACATGTCATTTTCTATCCCATAGGAATAATATACTTGTTTTAGCATTCCTAGAGATATTAGATTCCTTTTGAGCTGAGGAACATATCTCACACCAGTTAACACCTTTTCACTACAAAAAATACTCTTATTTGTGGCCAACTTCATAAAAAAATTGTGGTCGAAAAAAACCCTCACAAATACAAAAAAAATCAAATTGGTCTTTATTCGTGGCTAAAAAAGCCCTCACAAAAGACTAAAATTTTAGCTGGATTTTGTGGCTGTCTAAGCCCTCACAAAATCACAACGTTGCCATTTTGTGAGGGCTTAGGCCGCCACAAAATTTAGCTGAAATTGGAGCCTTTTGTGAGGGCTTTTGCAGCCACAAAATCAACCCTTTGTGGGGGTAAAGGCCGCCACAAAGCAATCCATTTGTGGCCGCCCAGGCCGTCACAAAGGACTTAATTTATGACCGTTAAAGCCGCCACAAAGGATTTTGTACAATTGGCTTTTGTGGCTACTTTGGCCGCCACAAATGATCAACCATTTTCTATAAATATCCCTATACTCCTCTTATCATTTTTCACTTTTACCTTCTCTCTAATTCTCTCCACCTTCTCTCTACAAAAATTATTTCTCCAAGTTTTTCTTGACTATCTTGAATTTTGGTAAGTTTATATTATATATTTAGTTTTTTAATTTTATTTTTTATTTGAAGTTATATATTTAATTAATATTATTGAATTTTTATTTTCACAGTGGTGATATATTGTGTTTATTTAGAAGAGTTGTCAGCTTTGTGAAAGCTTCATGTCAGACACTACCCGACATCAAGTCAGTATTTTATATATTTTAAATAAATTAGTAAAATATATGATATTATAAATATATTTATATTATGTTTAAAATATAGATTAGTAAAATAAGTGTTATTATAGATTTATTATAAAGAAAATAGAAATTATGTTGTTTACATAATATATGATAAATAAAAATTTGTAATACATGTAAAATTTATTGATTTTAAAATAACTATTTAAAAAAAAAAAACATTATTAGAACTCATGATATTAATATTACCAGCATCAACAAAGATCTCAGTTGGTATTTCAGAAATCCAATCTCAATGCTCATCCTCATAGAACTCACCCACATCATCATCTTCATCATATGAATTAACAATATAATCTTCATCTTCTTCACTCAGATAATCTTCACCATGGACTGCTTCATATTTTGGTTGATTTGATTCAATTTGAACTGGTTCAGATTCTGGTTTATCTCGTTCAATTTGAACTGGTTTAGAATTTGGTCGATCTGGTTCAATTTGAACTGGTTCAGATTCTGTTGATCTGTTTCAGCTTGAACTAGTTCAAATTCTGGTTGATCTGGTTCAATTTGAACTTGTTCACGTTCACCTTGGAGTTTTTCAGCTTCAGATGGCTCTTAAATTGGACTTTCAATACTAATAATAGGATTGTCTATAAAGTGTTCCACAAAGACGTCAATTACATTGAACCCTTTGACATCTTCAGTAAACTTTACTACATCATCGTCATTGTCGAGAGGTCTAAGTCCACGTGCAAATGAGTACTTGGGATGTTGGTACCTCAAACATTTAATACTCATATATCCCAAACTTTTGACCAATTTAGTAATTTGCATGTGGGATATTAAGTCTATATCCCAAGAGCAATTCATCTCATCCACTTGGGCACCAACGTACACCTTCAATGGGTGGTTTACAAAACTACCCCCGTGGTTAATTCTTAACCTAACTATGTGGACTTTAGCTGGCCTACACAAAACAAACCATTGAATAACTCATTCAAACTAAGCCTAAAACAAACTACACATGGACCACAAAATAATACAATTGAACATATGAACCACATTATTAAAAAGGCACAAAGTTTTGTTAACACGGCAGAGACAAAATTTTGGCCCTAAAATCAAATTTGAATACATATTTTAATAATGTCAATAATAAAGCAAAGCGAAAACCCTAAATCACATACCTAGCACAAAACTTTGTATCTTATTTCATTTGTGAAGATGAATGGAACTCGAAATGACCTTCACTTGCCATTTCAAAATCGATGAAAAGGGAAGATGAACAATAATAAAGAAGAAGATGAAATCGGATGATGATGAAAAGGGAAGTGGTTGATTTTGATGAAAAGGATTCACGAAATACTTTTGTTGAATTGGGGCCGATTTTTTATTTTTGGATTGGGGCTGATTTTGATTTTCATTTTAGGGTTCACGCTACTTCTGTTTATGGTTCACAATTTGATTTTCATGTGTGCCGCTTTTTTAACTTAATTTTGGTAATTTTTTAAAATTTGGAACAATATAATAATAGTTTTTAAAAATATAAATTGTATTTTTTAATTTGAAATAATATAATAATGACTTTAATCCACCTACACGTCTGCCACATCACCATTTTGTTGACACCTCATTAAAAAAATGACAACTCATTATGATTTGAAATCAAATTCTATTTGAGGGCTCAAATTCTTTTAATATTTGATTATATTTTTTATTTTTAGGATACTTAATACATTTTTATTCGAGAATGGGTTGAAACCTAAATTTTAAAGAAAGAGTAAAATTATAGTTGTATCACAAAATAAATAAATAAAAGGTAAAGGAAAATAAATGGGCTAATAACTCAACTTGAATCAAACTCAAAAGTTAGACAAAAAAAATATGGTAAAAAGCAATCTCTTATAAGAATTAAAACCTAAATGAATGTTGTTATTATTAAGTACAGTAAAAGCGTAAATAGAAGATGAAGGCTATATCTGTTCCATTCAGAGGGAGGAAAAAAGTTGTTTAGATGGAGAGAAAATAAAGGGGTTAGAAGATAGAGTAACAAATGGCGGTAGTAGTAGTTATCTTCTCTTCATTATTTGTATTCATGTTTTTTATTTGATTATTTTTATGTTGATTGTGCTGTTAAAACGAGTTTGTGTTTGTTTATGGCTATGACTTAAGTTGAAGAAAAGGTATGTTGGATTTTTAGATCTCTCTATCTTTTCCTTTCTTGATTTTTTTTTCTTATGTTTTTCCTTCTTTTTTGTTTCAAAAAATAAAAACCTTTGTTCTTTTCCTTTATTTTTTCCAAAAAAAACAAAATTAATATTTTTGTTGAAGAAATAGAAAAAACCCATTTACCTCCCTATTTGATTTTTTTGTTCTTAATTTATATGCTACAAGGATAAATCTTTGTGTCTATGAGATAAATTATGGTATGGTTTTTCTATTGTTTCGCTGAAATTATGGGGTTGTGTAGAGATGAAAAGGGTAAAGAGTGGCTGAACTTTTTATTTGTTTTGAAATTTGGGGGAAGATTATAACCATATTGGTAAAAAAAAAAAAGGAGTAAAAATATAACCTGAAAAAGAAGGAGGATGAAGTTAACAAGGAAGGAGGAGGAGACTGAAAATAAATGAGGGAGGCGTTCGACAAGAGAAAAATGATAATACATTTTTTTTTTAATTTAATTTGAGTATAATGTAATGGGAATTAGTTATGGACTTATATTTGTAAAATGATATTTTTTTTTTAGATTTTATAATAATAATTGTAAAATATTTATTGAATATATTATTTATTTTTTTGAATTATTTGTATTGGTCGAACAAAATTAAAGTACTACATTAATAGTGATGTTAAGGTTGAGATCTAATTGGTTAAAATGGTTGGAATATGTTTCCTTTGAAATGTATAAACCATTGAATGATGCTTTAAAGTTCTACAACATTTAAGTGCATAATAGAAATCAAAGGTGCTTATTAGCACCACAATAAAATAGAATGACATTCAGATTCTTTATGTTTAAGTTTTCATTAAATTCATTATACTGATGTTAAAACAAATTAGATTGCTTTATGGTTCTAAATTGTATGCCTAAGTATTTAGGTTACCATATTAGTCACTTGAAATTCATTCATTCAACTCTTTTGATATTTAATGAACTGATATTTAAACTCAGTGTCCTCATAATAAGTATTTAGCATAAACATACAAGGACTAAAAATGTTAAGCATCAATACACATCACTTAAACATCACTAATTCATATGGAAATCCACATAACCCAATAGAAATGTTTTATCTCATAACAAGTATAACATAAACCATACACAAGAAATATAAGTTTACATCCATTATAAATTAAAAGAAGTAAAATATAAATAACCTAAGTTGAACCATCAAACGAACTAATGATTTGTTAGCCACCAATGCTTAAGTTAGAGATACAACACCTCAGCCGAAGAAACAACACCTTGCAATGGTTTTTCTATAGATGAATGAAAATGGAATGAAAGCTAGAGGCAAATGATGGAGGTTGGAGCTACAATTAGATATAGGATAGAGAGTTTCTTAATGTCATATTTATACTCTATCCCTTTACATAATGAGCCAACCATAAAATGTCAGTCAAAGAGAGAAAAGACTCAAAGAATAAGGAATATTCCTTGTCATTGCAATTTGCACAAGTCACCCAGAATGGAAACCACACGTTTTGTCTTATCTATCAGTGTCATTTCTCATAATTTCACCTCTAGCTCAAGAATGCAATGAACTTTAATTATGTTCAAGATAAATCAATCACACATTAATGCTACAACACCTTGTAGAGCACTAAACATGGTGAATCCTTCACACTACACAAAATATTTGAAATCTAACAAATAAATGCACAAAATTATACTTAACTCTAATTAACACTAAAATTAAATATTCCTAAATAAACTAAGCAAACTAATATAAATTACCCAATCATCAAGTAATAATTCAATATAAAAAGGCTATATAATTTTTATTTATAAGAATCATCAAAATGGCAAAGTGAATTATGTTTGATTTAGGAATGTGATACCTTTAGCTCATGTGAAGCATATTTTTGTAAATCTGAATTTATTTGTTGTAAATGTTATTAAAGATAGTGCAACTACCAAATATATTATTTTAGGATTTAAGGTATTAAATTGTTAGTTGAAGAGTGGAAATGTGAGAGTAGCATATTTCATATCCCAACTAATGAAATAGTTATCGGTGTCAGTTATTTGAAATACGAGGATGAATCTCAATAAGTGATTGGTCGTCCCTCTACAAAATCAGAGAACAATCTTATTAATTAAACTTAAATGGATAAAAGATACATTCTCAACACTTACATAAAACACACCAAATTTTGAAAAGGCTTAATTGTAGTTTTGATACTCTTGATTTCACCAATTTATAAATTTGGATATATTATTTTAAAATATGTTAGTTTTGGTATCATCCTCACATTCTTTTCAACTAAAGTGATGATTGATATATTTTAAATGACTTATAATATATTTTCACGAAATAGAATCATAAAAATGGATTAATTATTTATATATTATTAATTAAATTAAAAATAATCATAATTCCATAAATTGAAACTTAAGTTTTAGAGGATGTATTGAAATTTTATGAGTATTAATAATTCAATCTCATTGTATCATATGTCACATCGTTTAAAGTATATCATATCGTTATTTTTTTATTAAAAAATTAAAAGGAGACTAAAGAGTTGGATTTTAAATTAGGAAACTGATTAATCAAATTAGTGAAAATAGAAGACTAACACAAAAAATTAAACATTTTCAAAAAGAAACAAATTGTTGAGCATACATATCATACATGACCAATAACCTCTAGATGTTCGACAAATACAACAACAAAGTTCATTTCATGTGATTGCCATTGTAAAGAGATTTATGAAATAAATGAGGTTAGCTTTTGATAAAAAAAAAAAAGTTAACTACTCAAATTATTGAATACAAAATTATTTTATTCACTACAAAAGAAGGGTGAGTAACCACATATAAAATCATGCCAAACTTGTGAGTGATTAAATAAAAAGTAAATTTCAATTTATAAAGAGTGATGAAACATTTGGGTGGATAATAAGAACACCACATTTCCATTATTGTACCATTTTTATTCTTTAATTTAATTTAATTTTTTTCATAACAATGAAATGTCATAAGTGAAAATTATTAATGTCAATTGTAATGTAATTTTTTTATCTCACATATTAAGTTTTAAATTTTTTCTACGTAAAATTGGATTCACTAGTAAATCACATTTTGATATTTGATAGAGATTTAAGTCAAAATTTGTATCATAACTTACTATGATATTTTAGAGGGTTTTTTTTTTCTTTCTAATGACCTATTTTTTTTTTTACTAATTTAC
>JBBPBS010001102.1:10068047-10145015 GCA_037974835.1 Cicer judaicum | reverse complement strand
AATGACAATTTTCTTAAGGTATTATTATTTTTTTCTTTTTAATTAAAGAAAATTCAAATTTTTGTTTTATTTAAGTTAACGAATATATATATAATTAATTAGTTAATTAATATAATTTATTAAAGTTTATTAATAAAAAATAATAACATAAATTTTATAAAAATTATAATATTAATGTCAAATGTGATAATTAATACCATATTATCAATATTTTTTCAGATACATACTAGATTTGACGATATCTTACTACATAACCAATTTGTTGTTCTTTTTACTCATCTTCTTGTTCTTGAGAATATTTAAATCCAATTAAATATTTGACTTAATGGAATATACGGATTCCAAACAACTTCTATTCAATTAATTTAGAAATAAATCATCCGAGAGAGTAAGGATTACAACTACAAGTGATAGTTAAGTTAGATAGTGGTTTACTAGTTCAGTTAGGCAACATTGAAGAATGAAAGTAACAAATAATTCAAAAGAGAAAAAGATGTCAGAACTTCGAACCAATTGTACTATTCACTTTATTTAGTTTAATGAAAATAATAAATGGCAACTTATTAATACGTGTGACCTTAACATTTCTCAAAAGCTTTTTATGTCATTTATTTTTTTTCCAGAAAATGGAATAATAAAAAAAAATTGAACATCACCGTTTTCCCTTTTATTTTTTTTATCCAACGTCATCGTTTTCCCTTTTATTTTTTAATTTTGATTATTGAATTAAAAAAATAGTTTATTTTCATTTTCATTTTTCCCTCACTCGTGTACAGTTATAATAAGTTATAGTACCCCCACTAACATAAATGAAGAAAAACCCAAAAGTCACACTCACTCTTCCATTCACCCACCTTCCAAATTCTCCAAATTCCTTCTCTTCAATTCTCAAAACCCTATTTTCACTCCTCTCCTTTGGTAACCTTCATTCTCTTTCTTTTAAACCTAAAACCAAAACATGTAATCTTAAATATTTTTATTTTTATTTTTTTTAATTTGTCTAATACTTGTTTTCCTTCGATTTTCAGTTTTTGCGTAGTTATTAATGGAGTCATCTGTTGATTTACCAGCTAAACGCACCGCTCCAACTGGTATAAACACTCTTCATTTCCTTCTCATTTTTTTGCTTGTTATTTTCTTCTGGAAAATGCAACATTGTTGTTGATCGGAAGGTGTACCGGTGATTTTCTCGCTGTTTTTTCTGCTGCATTTTCGTTTTTTGTTTTTTCCTTTTCGTCTATTTTGTGAATTTTTGTGTGTGGATTATTTGCATGATGCAACGTGAATAAATTTGGGGCCATTTGACCTGTTTAGTTCGTGGAGATCATTTTGTTAATTTTTTTCTCTGTAGATTTTATTTTGGTTTAAGTTAAATCGCCAGTGTTCATGGATTAATATTATTTATTTATGTTATTTTTTTACCGGTATTTATTTATGTGATTTAATATGTAGTTTATATCATTATACCTTATATTATGAGGTCTATGTTTTGGTAACAAATTGCTTATATGATGTAACTTTTGCCAACTGTATTTGTAACCTTATTTTTTTGGAAATCTGTTCGGAATCCTGTTTGTTACTGCACGGACTTTTAGTCTACCCCTCAGTACAGGCAGTGAGGTGTTCTGAAAGTGCTGACTTTGAAGATCATTGGGTTATTCAGTCATTTATCCTTTCCCTCTAGAGCCCTCTATCCAAACAAGTGGAATACTTCATGCATGTTTCTTTCTCTGCCTAAACTAACACAGACCCCTCACTCTGGGACTGGCTTGAGTCATTTTGTGCATGTTTGGTATGACAGTGGATTTGCCAGAATCACGGCGGTGGCTCACTACAATTCTGGCTAACCCACTGAGAAACCAAACTTATACTTTTTTGTGAAGTGAACATGCTCAAAGTATTCCTCTTGTTTGAATGGAGGGGTTTAGAGGGAAAATGAATGAGAGGATAACAGTTTATTTTAAACAAAAAATGTATTCACTAATTTAGAAAAATCTAGAATAAAAGGAAAAAAAATAGTTGGTGTTTTAATTTCTTGATCATTTTTGTAAAATTTGTATATCTCTTTCTACAAACTTCTCTTCTCCTTTCTTTCAAAACCCTCCTGTGCTTGAATCAGTGGGCAGGGGCTGAGAATCCTGTAGTATGAAAATGATGCTTCTGTTTGGTTGTATATTACTAGGGATTGGATCGACGGGGACCTAATTGCTCACATATCATGCATGACCTTCCTGCTTAAAACTCAAAAAATGGCTGGTTCAAACCCTTTCTTTTACTTAAAAATTTATTCAATTCGATGAGCTGCTGAATGGAGTTGAAACTGTGTTGGTCTGTGTAGGATCATTTTTAAATTTTATTCCAATTGAATTACATAAGCCTTTATAATATAATTTTTGTTCTTGCTATTGGTACTTGTATTATACTTCCTTAGGATGCATCAACTTGTTGGATCATGTGGAATTGCACAGTATTCATATTCAATATATGGCACTTGAAAGGAATATCTTTAGTTTCTGAGTATAGTTTATGTTGTTTCTTCCATTAATAACATTTTGCATTTATTCTTGTATTTAAATTGTTCAATATTTTGTTTATTTGAAGCAAAAGACACATTAATGGATATCTGTATCAGATTGAATTTTAATAAATTTCCTTTGCTTAAAACAGGAATTTCTCCAGAAGGGGGGCACAAAAAACATAAATTATCAAGTGATAGCTTGCCATATGCAGCACATGGTAATGCTATAGATTACAAAAATCCTTATGCAGTTTCAGATGTTGTAAATCGTTTAGAAAGTGGAAAATTTGGAAGTGTGACAAAGGATATAGAGGCCCTTATAACCCGGAAAATGCAAATATTGGGCCCTTACTTTGCAAAATATCCTAGACTTGTTAATCAGTTATTGAAAGTGGTGACAAATCACGACGAAGTAACTGAAAAATCAGAAAATAAAATAGTTACTGTTTTGCCACATCATAATTTCATAGATTTGGATGGGGGGCACATTGAAAAGGATGTTCCTGCTACACCATTTCCTGTTGTAATAATTGATTCAGATGAGGAAGATGATAGGGATCAAAAGTCTTCTGTTCCGTTTTATGAAGTTTTATTGTCAAAACCAGTTCAGTCTCCTGCATTAAAAAGGATTGTAAGCTTTGCCCTGCTTCTATAATCCTTTAAATATGCCTTTTATTTGGGTTGTATCTCTCTTGGGCTGATTTGACTGAACTTTAGTATTTAATTTATCATTTGTGGCAGAAGATTCTTGTAAATGTATAATTAACTCTTTTTGAATTATTATCTTTTTCTTAATTCTGCTTTTTTTTTTCTTCGAAGAATGTATTGCCTTATTTTTTTATATGTATAAAGCTGATTCTTCTGGAGATGAAGAGGCTAAAGATATAATTTAGTCTAACAAATATTTGGAAGACATGTTTTAAAAAGTTAATTATGTAATTTATATATTTTATGACTCATTCTATATGTTTTCACTTTTTTTGCATATTTTGTACGAACTTTCTACACAGGGGTTGTTTGATGCTCATAAAAGTAGAATCCTTTGCAAGATTGTGTATTAAGATTGAAAATTGTAGATACCTTTCTTGATAAGATACACGTCTTTCTTTAACAATGCAAGTTGTTTCATTGACATAGAGTATCATGAAGAGTTTTTCTCTCTATTAAGCCAACTCCATAGTGGGAAAAGGAATGTTATTGTCATTGTTTCACTGACATTCTTTACTACACTATACTCTGTGCAACAATGCTTTATAGGGGTATCATGCTTCCAATGCTTCCCATGAAAGTGGAGATCTAAAATTTGAAACAAGTCTGCCTTGTAAAGATGACACAAAGAAAGATAAAGGTGTCTATGTTGGTGTACATGAGGAAGAAGATCACGAGGTTGATGCTGTAGATGACGGGCTAGATGATATCTGGAGGGAGATGTCGATGGCCATAGAAACTTCTAAAGTATGGTTACGTTATTTTGATTTTCAATAAGAAACTATCTTTGTCTTTTTGTTGGTAGTGTTTCCTTAATATCTATCTGTTAAGGATTCTGGGATAAATCATTTTCCATATGAAAATAAGGGGAAATTATGGCAGAATGGATTATTGTTTGGGGAATTAATTGATATATAAAGATTACAGAATTATGACATGAATATTCGCCGATTTATGTGGAATATTAATTGAATATGCTGTTGTTCACTAAAAATGGGATGTCCATGTATCAGCTTTATTTAGTATAGATCAACTTTGTGTGGTACAAGTGGTAGATACTTGGGTCCCTTAACCATTTGGTCACGGGTTCAACCCATTAAATAAATCTTAGTTATCGTGAGGGATCAGTCTCTACAGTTCCGCGTGGTAGGTACCTTGGTTTATCCAAAAAACTTTATTTAGTCTTAGAGCATTTACGCGTATGCTGGTGATCGTACTGTAATTCATGTAATGCATATTACATGTAATTTTATGTGCTAAACTCTTCGGAAATATGATATTTAACTATTTTGCTCTTTCAGTCTTTCTTTCTCTCTCTCACTGGTATACCCTTATAATCATATGCATGTTACATTTAAAGCTTTTCTCACATTTACATTGTAAATATGCTTTTTTCTCTGTTCAAAAGAATTATCTGTACAAATATCATGGCAGGTTAGGTTTAAGAGCATCAGTAATGTTGTTTCTGTTACTAAAACCTGAGATTGTTGCATTTGCATAGGTTGTACTTTTCTTTCTAGCATTGTTGAGAGGGGATACTATATCATATACTCTCTCTAGTCAGTATTATAAGGAAAAAAAATGTCTTAAATCTTGGTCA
This sequence comes from Cicer judaicum, assembly GCA_037974835.1. NCBI lineage: Eukaryota > Viridiplantae > Streptophyta > Magnoliopsida > Fabales > Fabaceae > Cicer > Cicer judaicum. Next base: position 10,140,189 of record JBBPBS010001102.1, on the reverse strand, counting down.
CTATTATAAGTAAAAGTTAACAACTTTTGACTCATTTAATGCCATTATTACCAATACACCCTTCATATTTTTTAAAACTGAATTTTACTCATTAGTATCTCTTAGAGTTCCTTTTGGATTAATTAATTGCACTCCTGCTAGGACGTTTCTGACGATCCTCCTCCTGAAGAAGAAGAGGAAGAAGATGCTGACTGTGATCATTCTTTCGTTTTAAAAGACGATCTTGGTTATGTTTGTCGTGTTTGTGGGGTTATTGACAGAGGAATTGAAACTATATTTGAGTTCCAATACAAGGTTAGACACTTGGCTCTGCATCAATACTGTTTTGGTCATAAGAAAATTGCAATGCATGAATTGAGTTTTAAAGTATGCGTCTTAAAAAAATAGATGTATAGCTTGGTTGTTTCAACAAGGCATGAAGAGTGACACAGTTAGAATTTGAGAAATGTGATGTGTTACAGATTCTCTTGTAATTTAAGGTTTCTGTCACCTATTTTGTGGGAAAATATTTATTTGATTTTTGCTTCGTAAAACAATGCTTTCTTCCTGATTGCTATTATATATGTGCTGGACGAAGAGTTGAGATTACTTATAGTTGGGATAGCAAGTGTTAAAATTGATTTGGTGTTATTGTTATTCTTTTCATTTCAATTTTATTGAAGGTTAAAAGGAGCACAAGAACTTATGTGTCCGATTCTTCAAATGGCAAAGAAAAAGTTGATGTATTTGGTGTTAAGATTGCTGACGATGATCTCATAGTAACTGAAATATCAGCACATCCTCGGCATGCAAATCAAATGAAACCACACCAAATAGAAGGATTCAATTTTCTTGTAAGAAACCTGGCGGGGGACAATCCTGGGGGATGTATCCTGGCTCATGCTCCAGGATCTGGAAAGACATTCATGATTATCAGTTTCATGCAAAGTTTTCTAGGAAGGTATCCCAGTGCCCGCCCTTTGGTTGTGCTTCCTAAGGGAATACTATCAACATGGAAAAAAGAGTTTCAAACATGGCAAGTTGAAGATATACCACTTTATGACTTTTACGCTGTGAAGGCTGACAACAGATATCAGCAATTGGAAGTTTTGAAACAGTGGGTGGCCAACAAGAGTATCCTTTTCTTAGGATACAAACAGTTTTCTTCCATTGTCTGTGATAATTCTAATAACAATGCATCAATATCTTGTCAAGAGATATTGCTTAAGGTTCCTTCGATTCTCATTTTAGATGAGGGACACACTCCTCGGAATGAGAATACTGATATGGTACAGTCCCTTGCAAAAGTACAAACACCAAGAAAAGTTGTACTGTCTGGAACCCTATATCAAAATCATGTCAAGGAGGTATTTAATGTTCTCAATCTTGTCCGACCAAAGTTTTTACAGATGGAAACGTCCAAGCCTATTGTCCGACGCATTAAGAGTAGGATCTATATACAAGGTGTGAAAGCCTTCTCCGAGTTGGTCGAAAATACATTGCAGAAGGATCCAGATTTTAAAAGGAAAGTGGCTGTTATACATGATTTGCGTGAGATGACCAGCAAGGTACTTCACTATTACAAAGGAGATTTTCTTGATGAGCTTCCCGGCCTCGTAGATTTTACTGTGATTCTCAAACTGACTCCTCGACAAAAGCATGAAGTTGAGAAAGTTAAGAGGATATCTAGAAAGTTCAAGATGTCTTCTGTAGGTACTGCAGTATATCTACACCCAAAGTTGAAACCGGTTGCAGAAAAATGTGATGAAAAGTCTATATCAGATCATGTAATGGATGATCTAATAGAGAATATAGATGTAAGAGATGGGGTGAAATCAAAATTCTTTCGCAACATGCTGAACCTATGCGAATCAGCTGGAGAGAAGCTCCTTGTGTTCAGTCAATATCTCTTACCTTTAAAATATTTGGAAAGGATAACTATGAAATGGAAGGGTTGGAGTCTCGGAAAAGAAATCTTTGTAATTTCAGGAGAAACATCGTCTGAAGACAGAGAGTTGTCCATGGAAAAGTTTAACAATTCACGTGATGCAAGAATATTTTTTGGGTCAATCAAAGCATGTGGTGAGGGTATATCCTTGGTTGGCGCATCTCGGGTCATCATTTTGGACGTTCATCTGAACCCCTCAGTTACTCGTCAAGCTATTGGCCGTGCTTTTCGGCCAGGCCAGAGAAAGAAAGTGTTCGTGTATCGATTGATAGCTGCTGATTCTCCTGAAGAGGAAGATCACAATACTTGTTTCAAGAAGGAATTAATATCAAAAATGTGGTTTGAATGGAATGAATATTGCGGTGAAAGTGCTTTCGAAGTTGAGACACTCGATGTTAAAGAATGCGGTGATCTATTTCTTGAAAGTCCATTGTTAGGTGAAGATGTAAAAGCTCTGTATAAAAGGTGAGACCACTCTTACCTCTTTACATATCATACGAAGTAAGCCATTTATTTTGTCCTAATTCTTGATTTATTCGCATTTTTCAGGTAGATATGTGGGTGGGTATAAACTTTTTGCTCTTATATTAAGAACAGTTTTAGCATTGTATTAAGATTCAGACAAATGTAGAGAGTTGACGAATTGAATTAGTTGTCTTTACAATTCATCACAGATACATGTGATCCATCTTCCTTTGTGGTGGGATAGAGAGATGTACAACTCATGAAATTTTCTTTGCCATTCACATAGTTACATGTGATCCATTCTGGTTGTTTGGTTTAGATGTTAATTGTTATTATAATGGTTGCTTTCTTCGGAAATATGCAACATGAAATCCTAAGTCGATTCTTATACCCACAGAATTCAGTTTTTATTACAAAAAAAATTCCAAAACAAGAAATAACGGTCTTTCGCCTTTATTGATTTATCTACTACTAGAAAGTTAAAAATAATGTATAAAATTTAATGTCCTTAACCTCATTGAATATCATTGCTTAAACCCGTGACGCATGTAACTCAACGGTTACTTTATATAGTTGATGATCATATAGATTAAGTTAATTTTTCCTTTATGTTTTTTAAAATTAACTTTTGCAAATGCCAAATTATTTTAAATGAATAAGTCATAATTTTGTTTATATTAGTTTTTATATGGATCGGAATTTTATCTCATCAATTAAATTTTGCTATAAAATTTGATGAATAAATCATGGTTTTGGTCTTTAAACTACCCCTCTCTTTAAATAAGTCTATCAACTATTAAAATCTACTAATAGATCTCTAAATTATTCTTAAATTCAATTGCTTAGTCCCTCCATCAACGTTCTCTTATGGATATCTGTGTGAGTATTTTTTTTTAAGTCCTTAAACTATAGTTTTAAATTGCAGGTGTAGTCACAAAATTTAAAACTATATCTTAAACTATGAAAATAAATCAATAACATTCATAAATCATATCAATTAAACTAGTACATCACCTTTCTATTTGTTGATTATTGGTTTTTTGTTTCTATATTGGTTTACTAGTTTTAGCAAGTTTTAATCGGTTTTTGTTTAATTATGTTTATGCTCCTAGCATAGATTTAATCATGTGTGGATATGAAAGAATAGTTGACGGTGTATTGGTTTAAATGATTTCTTGGTTTGCATGTGCTAATCTATATATTTGTTTGGTTAAAGAGTTAATTTTTTTTTTTATAATACTTTAGAGGCTATATTGATGTATTTTCATAATTTACTCACTAAATAATTAAAAATGGCCAAATTGACAAACACCTAAATATGAAAAATAAGAACTAAATAGTTGGATTGAATAATAATTTGTGAACATTTTAGTATATTTTAAGCCAATTTGGAGAGAGAATAATAGTTTATAGACCAAATTGATAGTTTATTCAGACTTTAATTATAACATATTAGTTTTAACGAAAATAAATATATAACTTTTTTGAAAATACTAACAAATGTCTATGAAAGAAAATAATAGAAAATTTTAACGATTTTATTCATTGTTTATTTTTTATTGTGATACTTATTTGAATTTACCATATAACATATTTAAATATGAAATTTGAGTTAGCAAATAAAATTCATGATGCATGTATTAGTTATAATATTACTATGAAGAAATTGTTTCTTTAATAGAAATGAAATGAACTCTTATTTGTTAAGGAGTAGATGATTTACATGTTTGAACTTATCTTCTGATGTTTAATTATGAGAAATTTTTATGTTCATGTTTTATTAGCTTGTGGCAAATATATATTTAATGCACTCAATGTATTATATATTATACTTGGATATATTGAAAAGGAAATTATTATTTTAAATTGAGATGTTTATTAAATATAAGAAAAGGTAGAATGACATAAAAGTTTGTGTATGTGATAATTAAAATGTTTATTAATTGTATGTGATACAATGTGAAGAGATTAAATGAAAAAAATATCATAGTTTGATGATAGTTGGTCAACACTATAAAGAATATAAAAGGTAATTGGATGTTTGATGTAAATCATGACTTGTATCAGACCTAATATAACATATGTTATTGGTATATCAAGTCGGTATACAAGTAATCCAAGTAAATAACATTGACATGCTATTGATAAGGTATTAAAATATTTGAAAGAAACAATTAACTATAATTTAATCTATAGTGGATATCCTTCAATTTTTGAAGGATATACAAATGCGAATTTTTTTTTGGGTAAATCATGTTGAGAATCATGCTTCCACAAGTGGATGGATCTTCAACCTTGGTGGATGTGAATTTTTTTGGGGTTCAAAGAAATAAACTTGCATTGCCGACACCACCATGGTTGTATAATTTATTGTTCTAGTTACAGGTAGTAAAAAGGCTGAATGACTAAGAAATTTGTTGTATGAGATACCAATTTAACCAAAGTCAATGACACCAATATCCATACATTGTGATAATCAATCAACACTATCAAAAGCATATAACTAAATATATAATAAAAATCTAAACATATTGGTTTAAGACATAGTTATTTAAAGGATTTAATGAAGTGATATTCATAGTGTTTGTAAGAATTGGAAAAGAATTTTGCAAATCCTTTAACGAAAGGTATGACAAAGGACATGATGTTGAAGACATCATTATGGATGTGATACAAGCTTATATATAAATAATCACCAATAGTGAAAACGACCAACTCACACTTGAGTAACATCAAGTCTCGAGTTCAATGATGAAATAATACTATTAAAGTGATTGAAGTATTTGACAATAACTACATCCCAAAGGGTGAAAGTACTTGGACCATAAAATAAAAGTGGTAGGATGATGTCTCCTCTTAATGAACATATAACATATATTTGCTAGAATGTATAACTACGGATGCATTGTTGACATAGTCCACCTATATGAGAATGAAGTGGGTCGCTTAAGAGAGTTCAAAGGTTTGACTCTTAAATTCTCATGAAAAGGATATGAGACACATGACCTTATCAAATGTGTCATCTTTATAATTCTATCAATGGTACCAAGATTTCATGTATAAGTTATGCACACTTGTTCTAATGAATGGTGGAAATAATAGTCATAAGAAATAAGTTTGAATTATAATCTTTTTTTAAATTTAGTATTTACTTCCGATAAATAATTCTCAAGTTGAAAACTTGAAGCAAATTGAGTTTAGAATGTTCAGAAATGTTAGTGAGTTTTGACCTTTTTTTGAAATTTAATCTACACTTAAACATAAATAATTCTCAAGTTGAAAACCTATAGCAAATTGAGTTCATAATGTTCTAAAGTGTTAATGCATAAAATTAATGCAGTATCTACGTGTAACATAAATTTAAAGCATATAAGGTAAAAAGTTAAGGGAGAGAATCACACTCAAGTATTTTGATTCACCCAACTTGAGCTACATTTAGTCCTCACACTTTGTGCGATTTTTCACTAAGAATGCTTCAGAGAACATCTCAACTTTTGCACCTTACACTCATGTCTCTTTGTACTTCTAGCAAGCTATTATCTCCTTACCTCAACAGGATTTCTTTATGTCTAAGTCACAACTGACTATACAACAATTGCAATTATTCACATGCTACTTTTATATTTTTAGGTTGAAATGAGAATGTTTACAAGTTTAGGAAGATTTTTGGGACATGGTTTCAAACCTTTGAATGAATAAGATTTGTTTGAAAACACACTTAGAAAGATTTATCATCAAATATAATCATGAGTTTGAAAGTGTTTGTTGTTTGAAGAGTTCTTAAATTGATTAATACTTGATTAAGTGGAATATTATCCAATGAAAAACTCTTGATCATTTAGGTTATGATGTCTCCTCTATATATAAGAGCAGAAATGTCTTCAGAGTAGCTAATATCATAGGTAATATATTCGTTAGGTACTTTATTCTATGTAGGATAATTGTTATTCTTCCTTAGCAAAGAGTTTTAATTACAACTCACGACATCAAAACGTTCTGATTTGACTGCTCATAGTTCATCACAATTGAGTCAACGTGTTATGCACGTTTCTTGAGATGTATTTGGTAGTTGGAAACGATTTTTAACTGTAACAGTCACTTCACTTAGTACTCTGTAAATATATTTGTCAGTTTTGTCTGTTAGTGTGAATATTATGATCTTCTAAAATCCTTTATAACTTCATGAACGAAATTGTTTGATCTTTTAAAGTTTACCTTTAGTTGTTAAATAGGAGGAAATGATTGAGAAACATTTTATTTCTTAATAACTTAGTTTGACCCTTTCATGGGAATTTATTTTTTTACATTTGTACCATTATTCTTGATCAATTGATTGAGAAAATATTTGTTGATACTTTAAATGTAAGATATCATTTGTTGTGAATATATTGATGATGACTTTGATCTCAAAGAGAGAGGAATAATAGTTTTGTTTCTTCATTGGCACTTGTTTTACTCATTATAATTTAGCTTATGAATAACTCAAAACTCAAAAATACAAATTAGATAATAATATTAATATTTTTTTAATTATTAACTGTAAAAATTTGTTATCTTTAAAATAATAATAAGAGAAGTTGTCTTAACTATCTCTCTCCTTTTAATGATAACAAATTTTTTGATTTAGAATTTAAGATTTTGATATAATCAGATGAAGGACTTTAATAAGGTTAACATTGAACTACTCCTCAATTTCATCATCATTGATTAATTTAAATTGAGCATATATATAGAATGTATTTTTGAACCAAAACAATCACGATTTTCATTAATGGACAAAATTTTAATACATGATATAGATTCAAAATGGTTCAAAAGAAGAAAAAAAAAAGCAAAACAATACATGAAGCAAAACATACTAGCATTATAAGTAATCATACAAAAATAAGTTTTAAAGAAGTTCAAAACGCTGATTACTTGATCTATTTAACCATATATTAATCTCTCCATTTTGACAACAACAAAAAGGACCAAGAGCATACATGACAACTTAGTTAGAAGGGGAGGAATTTCTAGATCGGGACCACCAAAATTAGGGACAGTAACATCAGTGATCCAAGTATCCATATTGTACAAGCTTTTGAGGATATAGTATCTTTACGGGTTGTACCAACAATTTTTGTAGCTTTGCTCTTCTTTGGAGGTTCATTCTAAGAAATTTATTCGGCATTGTCCTTGCTTGTGGTGGAAGAAGGACTAGCTTTGGAGACAAACAAGTCAATGGATCCAAACTTAGTAGGAATGGAAGGAAGGTGATCAATGGATGGTTGCTTTTGAGGGATAAAGAAATAAAAAATAAGAGAATCTCTACGATCCAACTCATATAAATTTTATTTAATATAAATATTTATATTGCATGTATAAATAATTATGTATCGACAAAAATTGGATGAAATAATTCATTGCAAATCGTTCAAGAACAAAATGAATTAAATCAATTTTTTTTTTAAATTTAAATATTATTTTAATTTTTGATTATATAACGTATTTGTCTCAAAACCAAACCAAACCAAAATAATTTGTTCACGATTAAAAAATGTGAATCGCAATTTTAAAATTACAATATTTACCATAAAAATATACCGTAAATAATATATTTACAATTACAATAAAACCCTTTTTTTTTATTAAATAATTTGATAATTAAATTCACATACATAAATTAAATATGGAGAAGTAGAAAATTTCACATTCCAACCTAAACTCCTAGAATCAAAATTTCGAAAATCTTAAAAAGTAAAATTGAGATAATGAGGTAAGTAGAGTGAGAATCAAAATTAAAATTATTGGGGGTATACGATTAGTTTTTGTGAGTGTAAACAAAAAAAGATTAGGTTTTGTGAGTGTAAAAAAAAAAAGATTTGGTTTTGAGGAAATAAGAGTGGGTGTAGGTAGCAATTGTAAGCAAGCCCAAAAACCCCACATACAAACCCCCTTTGCATCTTGTCTCTCGCTCCTGAAAATTCAATTCAATTCAATTCCACTACAACCCTAAACCATAGCATAACACCATCACGACAAAACTAATCAACCACCGTTTTTTTCTGCATAATTCTTCACTCTCTCACTTTCTCAGGTAGCTACTGCTTCCGTCGAAGAGATGGGGAAGAAAAACAACACGACGAAGGAAAATGGCGGCGACGGCGGAACTGTAAAACAGAGTTCTTTAACTCTTTTTGTCTCCAATTTGCCCTATTCCTTTTCCAACTCTCAGGTACTACTCTTTTTATTTTATTTTAATTACTATGATGATTGTGTTTTCCTTTATGCTAATGCATTTGTTGAATTTTTCAGCTTGAAGAAACTTTCAGTGAAGTTGGACCTGTTAGGCGTTGCTTCATGGTCACACAAAAGGGTAGCTAACTAACTTAGTATTAATCATTTAAGCAAAATAAATAAAAAAAATTTATTTTTTGATAACATCTATGTTTAATGATCCTCAGGGTCTGCCCAACATCGTGGTTTTGGTTATGTTCAATTGTAAGTATATATTTTCTTACAGTGTTATTACTGTATTATTGTTACTTGATTGCACTCATTCAATTTCCATCTTTAGTTTATGTTGTCTTGTTATTATTTAGTATTGTTTATTCCTTATGCTTTGCCTATGGCTATGGATTAATGGAAGTTAAGCTAAGTATGTTTATATGAATTAGTAGTATAATGTTCAAATAGAAGAATACCATCTCAGTAACCAAGAAAAATTTAGCCCTTTTTGGAAAATGCAATCTCATTGTATTTTCTGGATTTTGAAAAATAGCAATAATATCTCCCAACATTCTACTGTCGCTTCGCAAAAGTTACTTAAGGGTGTTTTTGGTTAGAAGGCAAGGGGGTGGAGGGGGCATTATTTTGAATTTGAGTTCAATTATTTGGAGGGGAGTGGAGCAAAATTCCTCCAAAGCCAATTTCAATTCCCCTCCATAAGTGGGTGGATTTAGGGGGGGAGAGAATTTTTACTTCATATTTGGACTCAAGAACTCTTTTATTTAATGTGATCTTAATATTACAATGGTGACAAATGTAATTTTACACTTTGCCTCTCTTATCGTTGAACCAAACCCAAGATTTTAAATTCTCTCCTCTCCCCTTCCCTCTCTTCCCCTCCGCTCCGCTCCCGTTGAACCAACCAAACTCTAACAAAAGAGAATATTGATGAGGATGGAGGCATTTTCGAACTTTGTTATTAATTTATCATATTTATAGCAGTGTTGTCAAGTAGAGGAATTTTCAAACTTGCTATTGTTTTGCAATACTCAATTTAATACATAGTGTTGTCAGATAGCAGTTATAGCAGTTGCATATCACTAGTAAATTTGAATAAACCACCATTTTCTAAAATCCCCGGTTCACAATACTGTTTTATAGTCCCTCAATAATATGAGACTGCTCTTTTTCTGTTGTTGTCTCTACTGTTTAACTATGTTGTTGTGGTAATTGATGGTGAACTAATCTGTAATCACAATTTGCAATTGACTCTTTTTTGCACAATGCGACTTTTTTTTTGCATATACTAGAATTAGCACTTGTAATGTGACTTTTTCTGGTTCGGTATTAACTGCTGTCATTTCAGTGCTGTTGAGGCAGATGCTAACCGTGCCATTGAGCTGAAGAACAACTCATCAGTTGGTGGCCGAAAAATTACAGTGAAGCACGCAATGCCTCGTCCTCCTCGTGAAGACCGAAGGTCAAAACCAGATCAAGGTTTATTCATGTTACCCTCTAACTCTGTTTCAGATAGAGCATGCTGTGATATTTTGATGTTATATATGCTTTATTTTTTACTTTCTTTTGTGATGCAATAGGGGGCAAGGTAGATGATCTCACAGAGTCAAAGAATGAAGATAAAGATAGCGAATTATCTGGAGCCGAGAAGCCTGTTTCAGATTCAAAGGAAGAAGGTTGTGATTGTGCTCCTCACTTCATGTGCATTTGATTATCTTTATTAGTTGCTCATATATGTATATTAGTTTCTTGATATTGTATTTCATCTCTTTTAGAAGTGAAAGTTTTGAATAAACAAAAAATTTCAAGGAAGCCTACGGAAATAAAAAAAGCAGCCCTTTGTAACGATGTAGCAGATGAGGGGGGTGGCTCAGAAAAGCAGAAGTATTTATTCTTTTCCCTATTTTTAATTGTACTTCAGCCATTAAAACTGATTTTTATTTATGGTTGAGATTAAAAGGAAATGAGATGATCTTATCTTGACACTGGATGTTTCTTTTCCTGATCGTGAATGTATATCTCATTTCTAAAACGTTGTTCCTTTTTTTTTTCTTCTGTTGGCAGGGTTGCTAGAACTGTTATATTTGGTGGTCTGATGAATTCTGATATGGCTGATGATGTACACCGCCAAGCCAGAGATATTGGCACTGTGTGTTCTGTAAAGTATCCCCTTTCAAGGAATGATCTTCTGCAACATGGTAACTGCTGATTTTATCTTTTCAAATTACAGACAAGTTAGGTTTTATGTTTATTTAGTGTGTGATATGACAATGTTATATTAGAAAATATATAAAATTTATTATTTTTACTTGCATAATAATTACATAAAAATTTATTATTTTTCCCACTGTTTTGCACTTGGTGTTAAGCCATCTTCAGAATAATGTATAAAGCAGGTTCTAATGTAAATTTGCTCCTGTCTTGTGTTGTTCTTCTAAGTGCTTTCAAAGTTGTCAATCTTATTGTTTTAAATTTTTAATGCTAAACCCTTTAATTTTATAAGGATTTAATTTAATATATATACTGATAGTGTAAATATTTTTTAAACTGTTTGTCAATCATTTGACTTTCATTATATCTAACTTAAAACTCATATAAATGATGATCTGTGATTGGTTGACAGTGTGAAAAGTTTACACTGATAGTGCCCCAAAATTATTCTCTTTTTATAATTAAACATTTATATATATTGGTACCCATATATGATCATATTGAGTACACTGATAAGATTGGTGTATTAGATAAGGAGTTAAGGACATTGGAGTTTGTTCTTTTATTAAAATTTCTAAAGTGATGGTTTTCCAGTTGGGATGTAGATCAACAAGATTGAATCATTAATTATGTTTATAAAGATTCTTTACTGCTTAGGATAGTTGAGGTCATTATGAAATTTTTCTCAGGTCTGCTGCAAGATGGCTGTACGTTGGATGCTTCAGCCGTACTTTATACGAGTGTAAAATCCGCTCGTGCTTCTGTTGCAACATTGCATAAAAAAGAGATAGGTGGGGGGACTGTTTGGGCACGCCAACTTGGTGGAGAGGTAAAGTGCTCATCATAGAACCCATAAGAGGATGATATCATCATGTGCCAGATAATGTCTTTTTATATAGGGGGATAACTACTAGCCTATTAGGAGAGGCTTTATTGATCTGTATTAATTAAATGTATATTTTTGCTTCGTATGATAACAAAATATTTTAGTTTTGTCATAAAATTTGAATTCATGCTATTATATCAAATGTGTTAGTTTTCGCCTAAAATCCAAATATAAAAGACCTATTTTCTTCATCTTCCTCTCTTAATAAATCAATTAATAGCTATAGGTTTCTTTCTGCTACTGATCATGAAAATATGGCATCAATGCATGCACTGTCTTAAAAACTTGGAAGTGACATTCTGTGAATTTGTCATATGTGATGCCCATGCCTCTGGCGCCTTCAAAGATTTTTATTTTCAGTGCAGTCCCAATTTCTCATGTTTGTAGATAAAGGTATTTCTTTATAATGTTTTTGTCATAGGTGAAGTTAACTTCTCCCTGTTTAATGAATATGTGTCAGAAATCCAAATTAAGAGAGAAAATGAATTGTACCATTGATTAAAAAAGTAAATAATAAATATTACAGGGGATAAACCCCTATAATCCCAGAGCTAATGCTCCTACGAGAAGAGATGAAACTCTCTCTGCCCAAGTCCAAGTGTTTACTAACTGCAAGAATACTCAATGCCCTTCCCTTTCTCACGTTCTCCCTCTTATAACATAATTGGCCACACAATTTGCGCACTCTCACTCCGTGCCATGTCATATTATTTCCTTCTCTTTTCGTATATTTTGATAGCATCACTATACACTTAATGGGCTTGTGCAACTGCTTAGCCAATTGTCTATTTGGGTCTCAATTCTCGTTTGAGGTCCTAACAATATGCTATGATATGTGTAAAATCTTAGTTTGTTAACATTTTTGTTATTGTATGTGGGCCAGGGCGCCAAGACTCAGAAATGGAAGCTTATTGTCAGAAACCTTCCTTTCAAGGTTTGATCTGTAGAATTATAAAACATTAAATAATTATTATTTGTTTGGAGGCCTTGATTCCTAATTACTTGACTAAATATGGATACAGGCCAAAGAAAATGAAATAAGTGACGTGTTTTCATCTGTGGGGCCCGTATGGGATGCATTCATTCCACACAAGTCCGACACAGGGTATATTCTTATTCTTTTCCTGACAGTATTTCAATGCAGTACTATACATTATGACTTCTTAAGCTGTTTTTTCTCCCCATTTCCTATGTGCAGTCTTTCAAAGGGTTTTGCATTTGTAAAATTCACCAGCAAGCAAGATGCTGAAAGTGTATGTACTATTTTGAAGGTTTTGCTTTACATTCTCTTTGTATTCTAAATCACTTGTATCTAAGTTTCCTGTTTTTGTTTCAGGCCATTCGGAAACTCAATGGATCAAAGTTTGGTACTCGTCTCATAGCTGTTGACTGGGCTGTTCCAAAAAAGATATTTAATAATGATACCAATGATGATCTTGCTTCAGAGAAAGGTAATTTGTATCTTAAGTGGAAGTGATACTGCCACCAGCCATTCTTATCTGTATGTGACATGGGATTTGGCAAAAGTTATGTAGGTTTGGATGTTTTTAGTCTAGATTCATTTTAATAAAAAAATTGAGTTGGTAAAATAAAATCAAGCAGTTTAAAATTCGAGTGCTTGCCCTACATTTCTTAATGTATTGAGGTAGTCTGCATAATCAATTGAAGGGAATGTAGTGCTTTAAACTGCTTTTGCCTTTTGAAAGTAGAAAGAAACAAACTCATTGCTAAAGCTATCGTTTACGACCAATTATTTCTTATTATTAGTTTCATGAATGATTAGTATTATTATCTTGAAATACAATATTTGTTAGGAATGATTTTTTAACTAGTAGAGTTTGTTGTAACATACTATACATGTTATTTGTTGATAGGCTTTTCATTATTGTTCAACACTGCAATTTCACTGTTGTGGATTTACATAACTCTTTCTCTGTCTTTGACCTATTTAGTGCCAAATACTCTTAACTCTATTTCAAACGATCTAAATATAAGACATCCTTTGTGCTTTCTTTAGGAGAACCAAAAATAACAGATGAAGATGGTAGTACTACTGAGGATGATGTCGAGCATGTTGACAAACAATCTGATCATGGAGATGATAATGATACTGATGGTGTTGTGTTGGAAGATGTTCCTTCTGAAGATGATTTTGACAAGGAAGCAGACATTGCAAGAAAGGTTCTGAACAACTTGATTACATCCTCTGCCAAAGACGCATCTGTAAATAATGGTTCTACGTGTTCTGATGTGAACAAGGAGCCAAAATCCAAAGAAACTGTTAAGGATGCAAATAGTAAAGCATCTAAGGAGTCTGACAAGGTTTCGGGTGTTTCTAAGCCTGAAGCTTCCAGCAGAACCAATTTATCAAATCCTAAGGAAACAGAAGAGGATTTGCAAAGAACGGTTTTTATAAGTAATCTTCCCTTTGAGTGTGATGCTGAAGAAGTGAAGCAACGATTTTCTGGATTTGGAGAAGTAGAATATTTTGTTCCTGTTCTCCACCAAGTGACCAAGTATGCCCTGGAACATAGTTTTCTGTGTGTCCGTGTTTCACTGATTTTTATTAATACTCCCCTTTTACTCACTGCAGGCGACCACGAGGAACTGGTTTTCTTAAGTTTAAAACTGCAGAAGCAGCTGACTCTGCTGTTTCAACTGCCAGTACTGCTTCTGGGATGGGGATTTTAGTAAAAGGTAGACCACTCAAAGTTTTAAAGGCTCTGGACAGGAAATCAGCTCATGACAAAGAACTGGAGAATGCAAAAAATGAGGTTCATGACCACCGCAATCTTTACTTGGCAAAGGTTTGTCTTCTCCTATGCACCTCTTATGTAGCAGGCTGTGGTAGTTTATATGCAACAAGAGTAACATTTGTGTTCTATTAAATCGTAATAGGAGGGGCTTATTCTTGACGGGACTCCAGCTGCTGAAGGGGTTTCAGCCAGTGATATGTTAAAACGCAAAGAGTGAGTATTATATGGTTTTGAGGGTTAATGCCGTTTATAATTTGAACTCACAGCTGTCACATTGATTTTTAATTATTGTGGATGCTCTTGAGTGACTGTATTTTGACCTGCAATATACTTTTTTTTTTTGTGTATGTATCATTGCTACCTTCAGTTCACTTTTCTGATCTTATTACTTCCAGTTCACTTTTCTGATCTTATTATTATATGTTGCATTTGATCTTCATATTTGGGTGGTAAAGATTTTGTTATTTTCCTGCTTTGAATGTAATTCCTGTTACTGATTTATCGATCTTACATTATTTGTGGAAAATTCATAGTTTGGAAAGGAAAAAGAAGACAAAGCTTCAATCTCCAAATTTTCATGTTTCTAAAACTAGACTTGTTATCTACAATTTACCGAAGTCAATGACTGAAAAAGAACTTAAGAAGCTTTGCATTAATGCAGTCATCTCTAGAGCTACCAAGCAAAAACCTATAATTCGGCAGGTTGGTTAAATAGGTTACCTGAGTTGTCAATTATTGTCTATGTATGGATTTAGGAATGCCAATCTGTTTTTAATGCTACAAATGTGTACTTTGCAGTTAAAGCTTTTGAAAGATGGAAGGAAAGGAAAGGTTACTCAAGAACAATATTCCCGTGGAGTCGCCTTTCTTGAATTTTCAGAACATCAGCATGCCCTTGTTGCTTTGAGAGTTCTTAACAATAATCCTGGTAAAAATAACATTCAATTCTTAATAGGGACATACTAGCCTTGTAATTAGTTTATTTTTAAAATTGTCAACTCGCCTCTTAAATTGATCAATTTTTTTAAAAATGAATCAATCATGTAATGTGTATTGAGAAATGTTTTCAAAACAGTGTATTGCTAGCATTTATTTTATTATTGCGAGGTGTCCCAAATCCCACCTTACAAGATGAGACTGACTGTGTGGTGCGCTGAGATTTTCTTGTAATATAATATTGTCTATCATTGATCACAGAAACTTTTGGTCCTGAACATCGGCCGATAGTGGAGTTTGCTCTTGATAATGTTCAAACATTGAAACTTCGGAATGCAAGGCTACAATCTCAGCAGCAGGCTCCTTATGATGGCAACAATGGCAACGAAAATGTCAAACCTGACAATGCAGAAGTTCACACACATGTAAAGGATAGAAAGCGAAAATCTCAAGAGCATGACAAACCGGCAAAGGATTCGATGCAGAATTCTTATAGTGAACAAGGTAGTAAGGTGGCAAATGGAAAATCTCCTCAAGGAGGCAAATCCAAAAGACAGAAACCAAGTACTGAAGTGTTATCCTTGAAAGAAAGTCCAAAAGCTTTGGTCAGGAAGGTAAAGAATAACCAAGATGGCCAGAATCACGGTTCTAAATTACATGACGGTAGAAATACCACCATTGACAGTAGTAATAGGAAAAAATCAGGGAAGAAAGATGATGTGGTAAATGGAAAGAGGAAGATGCAAAACCAGGAACAAGCAGGGGAAAAGGTTTCTAGGAAAAGAACTAAGAAGAATAAAGATTCAGTAGGAAAGGAAACAGTAGATAAGCTTGACATGCTTATAGAACAATATAGATCCAAGTTCTCAAACAACAAGGGTTCCCAAGGAAATGAAGGTGAGAGGAAATCTAAACAGCTTAGAAAATGGTTCCAATCATAGTTTATCCATTTGTTCTGAAAATGAGTTTTGACACATGGTTCTTACCCAACTTCTTTTGAACCTTTGACTAGTTCTAAATTTTTTGGTCTGTATTTTATTATAATGTAAAATATTTAACATTTTTGTCATAGCATGTTATGCCTGAGTTTGGATTATTTTGATTGAGTTAAAGTTTATAAAGAATTAATCAAAATTTAACTGAATCATTTGTTTCATGGTTAACCAACAAAACACTACGAACGTTGTTCCTCCACATATAATGTCCAACAACCCTCGCTCAGCACTTTGCAGACACTGGTTAGTCAATATGCCAACCGAGTGTAAAACTATTCGTGGGATGTAAATAGATCCCATCTCCTGCTATCATTCCTGCCCCATGTTGGTGGCTAAATGAAAGAACGGTTAGTAGTGTTGCATGTTTGGTGAGACACGACTTGTAAATGACATGAAAACGTTTCCTCCCAGATTTTCGTGCATCATTTTAAGAGTTATAGATCGACATGGTAGAGGAAGAAATCCAAGACAAAAAAGCTGCAATTTTGAGTAGTTTTCTTTCTCCTAAAATAAAACCCATTTTAAAAAAGTATGATGGTGATGACTTTTCATGTTTCTGAGAAACAAAATACGAAATTCAGCTTGGACTAAAATGAATATATCATACTACAAGGGCCAAGAGACTTGCATGAATATTTTGTACATTAAATCAACCAATAGAGTGTTAATTCAGACACAAGCCTTATTCTTTGATGGTATAAAATTACAATGTGAGCAATTGTAAAAACAAAATATATCCCGCAGAATTCGTATACACTAACCATGACTCACTAAGAATAAACTTTCTTCCTCAAAATACATACAGGGTACAAATGGGGACGTTGGTAGCAAAAATAGAAAAATAAGAAATAATAGCACAAAAGATACAAAAGGACAACAGTGCCAGTGAAAAAAAGAGAGAAGCAATGTAAAGGAAGCTATCTTCACAGGCCCTCATCTCAACTATATATGCTTTTAAACTTCTATTGCTATGTATTCTTGTTCTGATTTGTTCTTTCTCTTTTCCAAACAATTACTATGCCGTAAAAATCAGATGAAGCCAAAAAGTTTTCTCCATTGTTCCAAGCAATCCCCATCACAGGAAACCGATGACCCTGCATCATAAAAATTCTTGTTATGTTGTGTTTTGATTGTAACATCAGTAGTACCTTCAATGGATGCAAGACCAACCTGTAGCTTGTTTACACATGTATGCTTTGGCTTTGTTAGATCATAGAAATAGACATTTGAGTCCTCACTTCCAGCAACTGCATATAACAGAAAGAAGTTAGAAAGACAACAACTGTAATGTTTAGGTAGTCAAAAAATTCTGAAAAATTAGCAGCAAATCTGTCTCCATGGCTTTCAAGTTTCAATATAAGCATTCTACATCGACAAACAAGCACTTCTAATTGACAAAAGCAGACAATATACAATTCTTACACCAAAAGATTATTTTCTGGTTTGACAGAGCAAGAGTTTTAGTCTAATTTATATCATCATTATTAAAATTTATAAGTCCTTCAAGAGACAGAGTAGAGAAGGAAAAAATAAATGTAATGAACACCAATGATACCAACATACCAATGAATTCTCCTTTTTCAAGTGAAAGAAGGGGGCAGAATGAAGCTTGAATTTTGTGTATTCGAGGAATTAATTTGAGCGAGCAACGAAGAGTTAAATAACCTTTTATCTCCAAAGCCACACTGTAACACGGTAACTTTAGTGCTCCAAAGAAAAATCAGAAGAGGTCAATTAGCACAACAGAATGGACATGGGAGTAATGGCAAATTGTTTTTGAACCTGAAGAAAGACAGACTTCCATCCTGAGTACAGGTCAACAACACAGGTCCTCCAGCCAGCAGAGAGAAACTCCTATACTGCACTGTTGTGACCGGAGATTTGTGCTTGCTGCTACTTCGATGACGATGAGAGCGGGATAACATACCTGTGTGGGAGTTCATATTTACAGAGTATATACATCCCTGCAAATTCAATCTAGTAAGTAAAGAGACTGAGATAAACCTAATGATTCGGATATACATGAGCTGTATAAAGCAGCACACCTGTGCATCTCCACAAAAGATGAGATGACCTGTATGATCATGGTCCATAGAGGTAACTTCAGCGTCAAATACTGTCTTGTTAATTATCCTTCCAGTGCTGAAATTGAACACCTAGTACATTGTGAAATAAATTCAAATAAGATGCTATCACGACAAGAGATGGTAAAACATAAGAACATAGGGTTTTATAGGGGAAAAGAATAGTAGCACAGACACTGAGCCACTAATAGTTAAAGCTAGGGAGATTTTGCATATCATATATGATGAATTCAGCTGAGTGTCACTGTCTTGCTCTTTCTCCAATGTCCAAATAAACAAACACACCCCATGGCAAGTATTTGGTGGTTTACCTAATTATCAGCCCAGGAAGTTGCTATAAGAGTATGTCTGGATGAGGCAGATGGAAGGAAGGAAAAGGATGGGAAGGGAATTATTGTCCATATTTAGGAATTTGAAGTTTGTGGAGAGAAGGGGTGAGAAAAGTATCTCCCTCAAACTAGAACTTTTTTTACTCCCTGTAATTTCGGGATAGTGAGGGTTACTTTTATCAAAAAACTAGTCATTTGCTATTTTAAACACATAAATTGTGTTAAAAAGGGTAATATTGAAATTTGACAGTACAACACTTGATCCCACATTACCTTCCCGTTTCTTCCCTCATTAATAATCCAAACATGGGAGGTCGTGTTTTCCATTCCATCCATTTTTTTCCACTCCTTTCAATTCCATCTCATTCTCTCCAAACTTTGAAACATAACCATTAGTGGCAAACCACAAACAATAAATTGTTTTCTATACATAAGAAAGAAAATACACAATGACATTTCAGGTTTTACAGATGCCACGTCAATATTTCAGCTCTTACTGATTAACGATGCACATGCCCAAAAATAAAACATTAAAATTAAAAAGTTTCACCGAGGGAGCCATTCTCAATGAAAAGAGAGAAACAGGTAACATTTACATTTATTTCTTTGTTTGCAGGTTTTACAGATGCCACGTCAATATTTCAGCTCTTACTGATTAACGATGCACATGCCCAAAAATAAAACATTAAAATTAAAAAGTTTCACCGAGGGAGCCATTCTCAATGAAAAGAGAGAAACAGGTAACATTTACATTTATTTCTTTGTTTGCATTGCCAACAGAAAGGAAGTTGTTATTTACCTGCACCAAATACAGAAAATACATGCTTCAGTAGCAACCAAAGGCAAATGCAAAAAGAGAGTAAATTGTATATAAAGTACAAAACCCAATAAGAATATTACATACACTATGGGAAAAATAAAAAAAGTAAATGAGGAATATCACCAAGTGTGATGGAGAAGAAATATTCTGCAAATTTCTCTCGGTTTTCTATTGTTTGAAATTGACAAGTTTCCCTCTCTCATGCTCCTGCCTCTCTCTTATAGAGAAGAATAGTCAAGTTTCACTAGATTTGATGGAGAAGGACACAAACCACACACTAGATTCCCAGCCCCCTTCCCTCACTAGATCATATTTTGCACAAGCATATCATCAATTATTAAAGCTTCAATCACATGCAATCCAAATTAAACCCAACATGTATCAATGTCTCCTTTTGAAAAACAAGTTTATTCATTCCAACTGCAAAAGTGAAAGAAGAAAAAGAAAATACTTCAAGTAAGTTCAAGACCCCGATGAATTTCTGTCCTTTCACAAACTGTACGAGAGATTCAAAATCCCCTTATGTAATCTAGCCATCTTGAATTTAGGAAACTCAATCTAGTGTAGAGAATGATAACTTTTTGCATTTAAGAAGGTAGACAAATGAGAGTGGGAATTTGGTAAACTGAAACACAACTCAGAGAATGTTGTTTTTGTTCTAATAGTAACAATAAAAAATAGAGATGAAATCTATCAAAAAAATTACCAGAATACAAAAAAAAGTATTCAAATCTAAGACGAGAGTATTTTCCAACTACTAATGAAGATAATGCTATCCTCCAAATAGAGGTCAGAAGGTTGACATTCTTTGTACATACACACACAAGTATAGTATCTTGTACTCACAGGATGGAAACGGATACACAGCTGTGAAGAAACTCCATATATCACCCGTATGCAAACGCCTTTTGTTATCTCCCATACTCTCACAGTTTTATCCAAAGAAGAGGATGCAATGTACTGATTGTTTGTTGTAAAATCAAAATCTGAAAATAAATCAGCATATGTCACCATGAATGTTGTGCAAGATTATATAAAGACCAAGGCAATAATGCCAGTATATCCAACCTGTGACATCTTTGGAATGGCCATTTAATTGTTTGAGGACTGAAGGTTTTTCCGAAACACTGCACACAGTCAAGGTTCCATCTGATGCCCCATAAGCAAGTAGGTCAGAACTCATGTGCCCAAACTTTAACACCGTAACTACAAATCAAGCTTTTCGGAATTAGTTGACTAAGAAAACCAAGCATACCAGAGATTAGTTACCAAGATAATGGTAAGACAAATCTAGTTGGAGTCTAGATACTACCAGAGGCTTTGCACTGGTCAAAGATGCAATGCATTCCTACAAAGGAATAGGCAGGCTCAACCCCGCGATGCCGTGGACGATCAGAATCACTTGCATTTGAGCTAAAACTTGTTCTATGATTGGATACTGAGTTTGCAATTTGGACATCCTATCATGAAAATAAAAACACAATTTTGACATATGATACAAAAAAAAGTAAACGATCAAGAAATTGAATTATATCTATGGAAAATGCAAATAAGTGCCCCATATAATGGGTGCGTTCAACTCGTTGAAATTTTAAAATTTGATCTTTTCCACATGAAACATCACTTTTATTTCCTTTTTTAATTCCTTAAGAAGTGCCCTTAGGGAACTTGTAAGCATGAGCCATCTATAACTGAACTAGCTAATACTAACGGAACAGAGAAAAAGTATTCCCACATAAATGTGTTAACAAACCTCCCCAATTTGAAAAAGTAATTGGACAAAACTTCAAACTATCATGGCATAACCAGATCCCTTAGCGGTAAAACACCCGAAGTATGTTAGGGTGTATTATTCTAACTAAAACTTAAACTTTTGCAATTGCAATTTCAGAAAAAGGAGCACTGAATGAAACTTTGTTATATCAAAATTTACATAGCAAATACAGGTTTAGCTGACAGTCAATTATTATGAAAGAAACAGCAGCATATCTCCAAATTCTTCGATTTAAAAGGTATAAATCCCACTAATAGAATCTGTCAATATGTTTAATGAATACAACATCTTCTTATACCACAATTACAACTCATCTAAGATTAATGCACTTCCATATTTTAAAAACTGCAAAGACGAATTAAAATTAGGAAAATATTACAACACTACAAGGAATTACTTACCCTCCCAGAACTCCAACTGTCCACCTCTGACCAACGGGAGAGTGGACTTGAAGATGGAATCCATCGGCCACTGATGCATCAACCAGTAAATTATCCTGATGTCAGAATTGTATGGAAACATAAATTTAAACTAGGACCAAAAATGAGAAAGCTGCATCAACATAAAATGTGGTTATAGTTACAAACAGTTGCTGAAATCAAAGACCTAACCCCAATGAAGTACATGAAATTCAGATTTATATTTTTGTTTAAGTGCTAAAAATATGTAGAAACTAAAGTCATTTCGATTATAATAAAATTTTATTGGAAGGTAACACTGTAGAAATGTCAGAGAATACAGTATCCCCCTTAACCTAAAACATCTGCTCAAAAGAACTTCCTGATGTCTGAGCAAAACAGTAAAAGAAATTACATTCAAAGTTAAGTAACAATCATCTTTGCACCAATAAATAATAATAATAACAATAATCATCTTGTAAGTTTGCTTGAGACAGAAAAATCATTTATGATGTTACATAAATTAAAAAAAAACCAAGTGCATTTAAATTCATATATGAACATCTGTCAACCAAAATTTTCCTGCAAATGAAAATTTTAAGTCTCTACAAATTTCCAAGTACAACCAGAGATTCCTTTAATTCTTCATTCTAATCCTTATGATAAGAGTGAGCACTCTGAAATCAATTGATGCAAAATTTAATATATATTTGGTCATAGCTTCAAGTAAAAAATTCAGCAACCTGTTTCCTGGAGTACTTTGAAGGCTTGGTGCTCGTAAACTTTCCCAGTTCCTAGGCCTGCATATGTAATTCCGGTATGCCACGTAAGTTTTCCCATTGCATCTCCAATCCTTCAACACAATCATGGGAACGTCAAAAAAACTTGAAACCTCACTCCATAAGTCAAAAAGCAGCAACACACAGTACACAAAACCAAAGGTAACAAAATTACTATAAAATAATATACATATTTAAATTTGAAAAATTCCATCATTAAATTAAATAAGATTATAATAGATATTGTTTAATATGATTGATTAATCTGAAAAAGACATCATAGAATCAATAAGCTTATGATCCAAAATTCGAAATGTAATAACATATCTAAAGGACACGAATCACGATATCAATAGGGAAAAATAATTAAAAGCTAGCACAATTGATCTCGAAAAAAAATATAAGAAGAAAAAATGCTAATAAGACAGAGAAGAACAAGATCACAAAAGAGAATAGAGCAAGGAGCATGACAACGATCTCAATTTTCAGATTCGAATGACGAAGTTCCTGAAGATAGTGATAACTGCGAATGTTTGATACGGAGCTTACCCTACGGCGGAGGACTCCAGCCTCGGCTTTCCGATGAAGAAGGAGGCGGCGAATGCCGATGTACTGAGGATCAGCGTCAGCGGTGAGAGGCTGAAGCAGACAGCAGAATAGCTCTGGATCTGAATTCTTATCTTTCTTCTTGTCGTTGTTGTTGTTTTGGTGTTCGTTCTGTTGCGGCTCTGGTTTGCCGTCATTTATGGTGGCGGTCCCTTGCTCCGCCATGGTGTTGTTTTATGAAGCGTTCATCGGAGAGCGGTGGCCGGGCCGAATCTCCGGCGAACTTGGCGACGGTTGATTCGTGAAGGTATGAATGGCATAAATGAAAGAGAGAGCTCGAACTTATATTTACCGAACGGTGATCGGTGCAGAAATTGGGGAAAAAATAATATTATAATATTTACAGAAAAAGGAAATTGCGAACTTCTGATTTTTTTCTTTCTTTCTTTATTTTGTTGATTAATCAACTAATTAAAAAGGAACAGAAAAACAAAATAGAAAAGGGGATCTCAGATTAGATTCATATATCTTACCACTTCACCTAACTTCATCGCACTTTTTTTTTATAGCTTCACTTAAATTCTAATTTTTTTTTTAAATTGAAAAATCAGTGACGAAATTCACATGAAATATCTCATACTTAAATTTAGATTTGAACATATTAAATATCTAGATAATTATCATTTAAATTATATTTATGAGATTATAACATAAAAAATAAATATTTATATTTCTTTTATTGAAGATGAAATAAGAAATAAATTTTTTAGTTGAAATTTAAGATATATTTAATTAATAATATCAATATTTTATTAATTAAATTATAATATAAATATAAATAATTCATATTTAATGTAAAACTAATTTATATTTGAAATAGTAATTAAACTAAAACTAAAAAGGAAATGTCACTTTTTTTTTCTCGAAAAATCAAGTGATACTAGGAGATGTCATTTCGTGCCATTTGACCTTTTCCTACAATAGTTCTAACTTTTTTAAATTTGTTTTCTTTAAACTATGATGCTGTCATTCTTTACCAAGAGACTTGAATTTCATACTATAATCACATCCTTATCAAATCTCATCAAATTTAAAATTGCAAATCGTTTAAAGATTAGTTTAAATTACTGAAGAAGAAAAATTTAAAACATATAAATATTAAATGAAAAGTTTAACAATTAAAGTAGAAGACAAAGAAAACGACATGAAGCGATTCTCTGTATATTTAAGAGAAGTGGACAAAGTTTAATTCTAAATAAAACTGAACCGAATTAATTTTTAGTTAAAAAACTTAAACCGAACTAGTTTTTAGTTCGAAAAACCGAATTGAATTAGTGTTATAAATCGGTGCATCGATTTATTATCTGAACCGTACCGAACTGATTTAACTTTTTTTCTTATAAGTCAAATTTTACATAATTACCCTAATTACTTCTAAAAATATTATATAATCATTTTTCCACATTCTCAAACTCATATTCATGACAAAAGGAAATAGCACGTTAACTTTTAAGCAAATCTAAACATACTTCTAAAATCATGAAGCTAATAACTTAAATTTCAATTCAAACAATCTACATATAAAATATATTTTTCAAAGGATTTACAAAACATGCAAAGTCAAAGGCTTTTCAAATATTTTTCAAACAAAATACCATTAATTTTGTGAAGTTACTTTCCAAATATGAAAATAGTCTTCACAAATATGATATCTCTAAACTCAAATAATCTCTTCACTTTAAAAGAATTACTTCAAATACAATGATTCCTAAACTCATATAGAAAATAAAATAGAAATAAATGTCTTCAATCGTCAAAACTAATGACGCTAGTACATGTTGTTGCATTCAGCGTTAGAGAAATGATCTTTGCAAAAAATAGTATTTTTTTTTTTTAAAAAAAAAACTTAAAATACAATACAACCTTCAACAACCTAATCATTTATTGAAACAAAAACAATAACATAAACTAAACTAAACAATCTTCCACAACAAAATGTGAACCAAATTGAAACCAACACAAAAAAAACTTACCAAATTAATGTTATAATTGTTAGAACAAGTTGTATAATTAAGAGGAATTGAAATTGAAAAGAAAAGATAAAAAAACATAAAGTTTAGAAAACGGAGATTAATCAACTGCAGGAGAGTGTTCTCCATTTTACATATTTATATCAGTTTGAACATTAACTCTCAAAACATAATTATAAGCTTCCTAACTACTTCTAACTATATTTTGATATTCCCAACTAACTACAAACCACTTTTAATTATATTTAACAATAATTTTAGATTTGTCTGTACAGAAGTATCAAAGTGACTAACATGTGCAACAAAATAATCAAGAATAAAAATAAAAATTGCACAAGACAATATAAAGAAACTAACATGTGCATTTTTATGTTATATTGGATGATACTTGTATTGTTACATGCAAAAACAGTAAATCAATGTTGTGTTGTAACAGTAAGCTCAAACTAATTCCATTACAAATAACTTTCAAGAGATCTACAATTATATATAATAATGTTTCTCAGTTCTTCTCAATATGTAGTAACTAGTTAGTTGTTAGATTTGGTGAGCATATGTAACAATTGGTCTTTGCAATCTCGACATTTCATTTTGAGAAACAAGCTCTATTTATTTTGCTAAATCCTTTTAAGATTCTTATTATTCCTATAGCCTTAATAATAATATCTAAACTAATTATGCAAGACGGGTCAAGTTAAATACACAATTCAAATACGTAGTTTGTTACTAAAAGAGCTAGTTTGTCATAGTAATATATTTTTGAAAAATCTATTTAAGATGTTTTCCAAATTAATATTAGAATTGTTAGCTCTACTACAAATAAATGAGAATTGAAAACAAGAATAACAATGTGATCATGTTAGAAACGCAATATATATATAAGCTACCACCAAGGTAATTAAGCCAGGAGGGTCATTTGTGATCTTGGAAGAAAAAACTGTTGATCTGAAGTTGGATAAGCAAGTTCGTGATTGATTGATTGTTGTTTGTGGTTGTGTGCAGAAATGATATTTCTGCGTTATGTGTATTTTTAACTTGTTGCTATTCAAATTAATGTTTGTAGAGTTAGAGAAGAATATTTAAGGTCAAATCAAACATATAAACATATTAGTAGAAGAGATTATTAATATTAGTTATTATTTGGTGTGAAAATAGATAAGTTAGGTCAGATGAAAATAGATAAACTATGTTTTTATATAAAAGGGAAAATAATCAAATTATAATCAAATCTAATAAATAATAACTTCCACTACAACAACCTTCTAAGAAAATAAAAAAACAAAATAAATTCATATTTAATCTCTATACACATCAAACATATTGTTAAAAGATATTATTAATATTAGTTATTATTAGGGGGTGCGAATATGTCAGGTCAGACTTTGAAAAGTCTGAATCTGATCTACAATTAATTTTTTAGGTATAAATATGGCCTATGTTCTATCATAGCTTTTTATCGATATCGTAATTTGGCCTGAAAGCTTGTTTAAAAACATTATTCACATTAAAACATTTAAATGTTATATTTTATATTTTTTTTAAATAGGTTAAACTATGACTTTATATAAAAGGGAAAATAATAAAATTATAATCAAATCTAATAAAATAATAACTTCCATTGCAACAACCTTCCAAGAAAACAAAAAAAATAAAATAAATTGATATGTAGTCTTTATACACATATCAAGTTACATGCTCCATCCATGCCAATTTCCACATACCAATACAAATGTACATATTTATATATTAAACAAAAAATAATTTTTCTAACAAAATAATTTTTAAAAAATCTGAAACAAACACCCTTTAAACCCTAAAAAATTATTTTTGGTTTCAAAAAATAAAGTTTCTTCTAAAAGAAACACACTCATTATTAGCTCTCAAACAAATATGAAACGACTACTGAGTAATTGTCTAATTGAATAACTACCGAATATGGAATTGCTACCGACGTCTACCGAATATAGAACGACTACCGAGTGATTGCATAATTGATAGACTTTAAAATAGGAAATAATATTATTAAAAAATAATAATAAAAATAACATTAATAAATAATAAAATATATATAGATAGACATGTCTGACATAATAATCTTTTTTATAAGTCTAAATATGACCTATTTAAATAAATAAACTTTAAAAATTACTTGAGGCTAACATTTTTATTGAATAGGTCAGACCAAGTCAGATCCATGACAGACAGTATAATTTATTCTCATTCCTAGTTATATAATCTATTCTCATTCCTAGTTATGATGTAGTAATAAAGTCAATGTTATAGAAAGTTTCATTTTAGAATGCCATGAAGAGTAGTTGTTGTTAATTCTCAGAATGCTGAATGATAGAGAATATGTGTCTTTATGCCTTTTTTCCAAATTATTAAACACCTTCTTATTCAACACATGAGGACAGAATTACAATGTCAAAATCTAGGTGGTCTTAAAGAAATACATGAGTCAGAAAAGTAAGACCATAGTAAAAAAATAAATAAATAAAAACCTTCATAGAACAAATAAAATTGCAATGTTCTCCAAACATCTCCTGAGTTAAATAAAATTATTTTATAAATAGTCCCAAATAATTAAAACATCAACAGAAGTCAAAGCACACCTGATATGATATGTTTTCTACATAAAAAATAGCAAGCATGAATACATGAATACAAATATAGAGAGAGAAAAAATTCAGCAAAAATGAATACAAAGTTTAAGCAATTATCAATTCATAACTTAAAAAATACACAGATAAATAAAACCAAATTACATAAAATTTCAACAAATACAACAAAACAATCAAAAGCATACTACCAATTATGGTTGGAATAAAACAAAAAGTTTGGGATGGTAAAAGCATGAACACATCTCAAAAGGGTATCAGATAAACAAAATAATAAAGATGAACCAAAATGATAAATCAACGAAAACAAAGGTGGATGAATATTTGAGAGGAAACGGTGGAAGACGGAGGACGATGAAGGGTGCAAATACACGAAGAGAGAAGACCGAAAAGAGAAATGTTGCGCGAAGAGAGAAGAGATGACTTTTCCATTTACGACGGTTGCCAACGACAACTATGGACCATGACTTCATTTTAGTTTATTTTAATTTTAAGGTTCTAGAACATATGAAATTAATTCTGATTTTAGGATTTTGGAGTTTTGTTAGAATTAAAATTTAAAACTAGTTCAGTTCCCAGCATTATAGTTACAATTCATTGTATTTTATAAAATCAATTCAATTAAAAAAATTATTTAAAAATAAAGTTTAATTTTTAATTTTTTAAGACCAGTTTAATTTTAAAATTGATTGGTTTGATTCGATTCTCTAAATCAGTTAATTTTTAGTTTTTTTTCCCACTCCTACCATGCAATACATCATAGGGTTTGTGTCATTTGCAAACATAAATAGGAGAGGTGAGTGTATAGTTAAAAACTAGATGGAGGTGAGTATATTTTAAAGAAAACTCAAGGGAGGTGAAAACAATTTTCCTTAATGTATAAAAATTAGGATGAAAAATGAAAATCAACCAATTGTCAAGAAAGTGTATTTGACCCTTAACTTAATTATAAAAAAATTATTAAAATTTTAAAAATTCTTATTTTAAAAGAACATACATATAATCCGTGCAAATATATATACTACCCATTCAAAACAGTAAATACGAACACACGACTTATATGCAAAAGTTATTTTCATGTGCATTTCTGGGTTCTAGCCTATTTAGTTACATTGGTAAGAATGACGATATTTATACTGCTATAAATAAACAAAATACAATGACATATTGACCCACAGTGATGTTCAAACTACATAACCATTCAATTGCAGGCACCATCTTCATATCTATTGTCCAAGATGAACATGTTTCTAAGACGTATAGCAGATGCAGGAATAATTCCAATATATCACTTGTTTTGCTTAGCTACAGTTCGCTGAACAGTTGAAACACCATCTACAAATTTTGTCCGGAAAAGAACATTTGCGTTATTGAACATGCCTTCCTTCAGTGACACCACAATAAACTGCAAATCAAAATAAATGAGGTTATTCAACTTGTTGGGTGTGTGGGGTGACATGCACGAAGTTTGAACTGTAAAAGAAAATTGATTTAATAAGTTGTAAAACAAAAAGAAAGTCATTACTGAATCTACATGCTCGAAATATTTGTGTTAAACAAGGCAAGTTTATGTAACTTGTTGATATCATACAACTACAATCTGATGGTTATTATTTTTTGGAACTGAAAAATAATAAGATTGCATAAAATAAAGAAAATCATGCCACGGTACCATAAACTATCCTACCTGGGAGTGTGGAAAGTGATTTTTTATCATCTTCCCTATGTTTTGTGTGTGACTCAAATCAAGAGCTGCATCAACCTGCAACAGATAACAGTTAATGTTTGGCTGAACCGATAATCGTTGCTTCAAATGTATAAAATACATGTAAAAATAATCATTTACCTCTAAATGGGATCAGCTACATAAATCAAATGACGTAAAATTATAATGTCATGTGAGCCAACAATAAGAAATTAACTATATTGACAAAAATAGTTCATGCACACTATTAATTGTATACACAAATCCAAAAGGAGTGACTCATTTGTGGGTGGAGAACCAATGGTTGATCCCTACATAACACATCTTTGTGACTTTTTTTTTTTATAATTAGGACAAAAAAGACAAACTTTTCATGTATATGGAACTAGAGGGAGTATTATTCTTCATCTCCAAAATTTTATCTATAACCCCACTCCAGCCTATCAAAAGTTACTCGAATAAATTTTCAATTAGTTGTGTATCTTTGTCATGTATATAAAGTAATAAATAGTTTACTGAACTTACGAATATTTAAAAAAAATATACAATGAAAACAATTGCCAGCCAAATTTTCTGCAATATATAATTCTTACCAGAAAAGACAATTGAATCATAATACCATTTTCCAGTACAATTAAGATTGTATAAAAAATTTACAAGTAAATTCACGTAAAACATACCTCGTCCAAGATGTATAGTGGAGCAGGTTTAAAAAGAAGCAGTGCCAGAATCAGAGAAAGTGCGAGCAATGATCGCTGACCTCCACTCAGTTCAGACAATGACTGTTTCCATACACTTCCAAATGCAACGCGAACCTCAAGACCATCAAGAAAGCTGCATCCTTCTGGAGGTTCTAACTTGGCCATTGTGCCCGGTAATAGTGTAGAAAATATGGATCCGAAGTCACTAAATTAACAGAACAAAATCATGATACACAATCATTGTTTAATTAAAAAGAAAAATAGAATAATCAATGAATGGCATTGTTAAGAACCAATTCTCCAAAAGCTTAAATTGTGAGATGGTGGCTGGTGAATGTATGGTTTTATATCTAACATAATAACACGTGTCCCTTAATTCAAGAATCCTTTAGGCTGAAAGCGCAGACATTTCACACGGTTTGCCATACCTTATACAGAAATTCCATTTTTTTATCAAAAAGGGTAGGTTGGATTCAATACTCGACCTCTTGATCAATTAGTCACAAAGGCTCTCAACCTACCCTAACAACCAATCCAACTATAAAAAAGATTAAACTTTTAGGTGAAACCTTATGAATGATTTTAATACCTTAGAAAATATATTAAGAGACCAAATTACATGAGAAAATAAACTTACTTATTCACTTTGATCCAGGTAACATTTAGTGTCTCTTTCTTTTTCTCATCTAGCTCTTCAATCACCTTCTTGATTTTAGACTTGTCATTCTAGGCAAAACAAGAATAGATTGAGCATTTAAGGATGAAAGGTAGAAAATGTTGAAACAGATTAAAAATCACCTCAATTATATTTTTCTTTGACATCAAGTCATTGTACTCGTCTTCTGCCTTCTCAAACATTGCCATTACTTTTTTGTTCACCCTTTTCTCAAGCCTTGATTGTGCAAAACAATAAAAACAAAAGTGTCACCATAGTAAATGAGCATGTGTAAATATAGTTGCACACAAAATGACAAGAATAAAGAAATCATATTTTTAAAGCAACACACCCAGATTGTTCAGCCTGAAGCTTCTCGAGTTCTTCCCTTGCTTTGCCAGGATTACGAGAAGAAAAATCATAATCAGTCCCACTTTTACCAAACAACTGTTTTTCAGAAGCAATCCATGCATGCTTCTCTATCAATTTATCCACCCTCGCAGAACAGTCTTTTTGTTCCATTTCCATTCGTCTTACCTAGAACAAAATAGAATTAGGAGATTGTTCTTTAGCACACAAGTTCTACGGGTATGGACAATTGAAGTTCAAATATTACCTCATTTTCCATCCTCTTCCTTTCAAGATTACTCTCACTAAATTTATGTTCAAGCTTTTTCTGTTCTTTAACAATTCCACTGATTTCCTTGTCACATTGCTTCATTTTCTGACGAACTGCATTCAGCTCTGACCGAGCTTCATCAAGAGTAGACCTTGCAGCAACAACCTACACCTTGGAGGTTTGAGGACACAATTCTTGCTTTAGAGAAAGAGATCAATCAAAATAGTTATTTATGCTTACTTTGGATTTTTGTTCTTCTAGTTCTGAGGAAAGATTACTAATCTGTGTTCCCATTACTGCTAATTGATTCTCCAAGGATGCTTGCTCCTGGATAACAGCTTCCATTTCCATTACAAGCCTCTCCTTTTCATTATCATGTCCCTAAAACCAGCAAGTAACCAATTAATTATCACAATGCAATGACTATTTGCTTATTCTTTACCTTAATTCCTTTAAATTAGATTGTTATTTAATTACAAGCACTGAAATCTTGAAATTCCATCCCAACATTTTTTCTTCAAAGAAAACTTCAAAACCATATCTCCCACTTTATTGACTTAAGATCAGGACACCGTGAACTTTTTTGCTTAATATTAATACTTGATAATTGAATCCACAATCAAGATCAGCAATTTTTAATATGCCAGTTTATACAAAAATTCGGACAAGCTTACAAGTTAACTCATGAATTTGACAGCCATGGGTGCAACCAGTTGACTGTCACAGAAGGTAGGATTTGACCAAACCCATTACCCAAACCAATATAATGTCTCTGGATTGATTTGTGTTGAAGAATAAAAAAGAAATTAGATTTTATTCTCTTTTATTTTATATTATTATGTTTATTTTTATTCTATCATTATTACTCAGAATTACTATTGTTATTTTTTTTTCTATATAAACAGCTTAGGGCTGTAGTAATAAAATATGAAAGTATTTTGTCTTTTACTTTCTTTATGGTATCAAGAGCTCTGGTTAGGGTTCTGTAAACCTTTCCACAACCCATTAGGGTTTGGCGCTCCAACCATTCCACAATCAGGGTTTGGCGCTCCAACCAACTGAGCTATGGTACACAGTACCCCATGGAAGGTAGCCCTCATGGGTAGCGGCGACAACGACGATAGTTTGAGTAAAAACTCAGAATTAGTCAACAACGCCGACAATTTAGGCAACACCCCAGGCGGCAGTAGCAATGGCACAGATGGCAGTGGCAGCGGCCCAGGCGGCAATGGCAGCGGCACAGTCGGCAATGGCAGCAGCCCAGGCAGCCATAATGGTTTTTCCAACAACTTTTTTGGCCATGAGGGAACTTCTAATGCCCTCAAGGTTGAAATCCAGCAACTAAACGGAAAAAATTATGTTGAATGGTCCCAAACCGCAAGATTGATTTTAGATGGTAAGGGCAGATTTGGTTTCCTAACAGGAGAGGTGCAAATGCCTGCCACAACTGATCCGAATTACAGGTTTTGGAAATCTGAGAACTCTGTTATTATTGCTTGGCTGCTTAGTAATATGGAATCAACAATCAAAAAACCTTTTATGTTTTTGCCTACTGCGAAGGAAGTTTGGGAGGCTGTCAAAGAAACATATTCTGATGTTAATAATTCTTCTCAAATTTTCGATCTCAAATCACAATTGTGGCATGCCAAACAAGGAGATAGAGATGTCACTACCTATTATAATGAGTTGATAACACTATGGCAAGAATTGGATTTATGCTATGATGATCATTGGAAGTGCTGTGAGGACAGTGTTTTGTTTCTTAAGAGACAAGAGAACGACCGTGTATTCATGTTCTTGGTTGGGCTTAATAAGCGGCTTGATGAAGTCCGAGGCAGAATATTGAGAAAGATCCAATTGCCATCACTTCGGGAAGCGTTCTCAGAAGTTAGAAGAGAAGAGGCGAGACAAGGTGTTATGATGGGTAAGTCGCCTTCTGTTGGTGAGGTTGAAAGCTCTGCCCTAGTCACTAAGAATGAAGAAGGGAAGAGCGTTGGCAAGAAACCATGGTGCGAACGTTGCAAACGTACAGGGCACACACGTGATACATGTTGGAAGCTCCATGGAAAACCTCTAAATTGGAAGAAAAAGGAAAGAAACGAAGGTCATGCGCTCCAAGCTGGTACATCTGATCAAGATAAGCAGTCTCCTTCAAGCCCATCTCCTTTCACCAAGGAACAGTTAGATCAATTGTACAAACTTCTTGAGTCTCAAACTTCTTCTTGCTCTATAGCTCAAAGAGGTAATTTTCCAAATACTGCTCTACTTAGTGTCACTCCCAGCCATACTTGGATTATCGATTCTGGTGCTACTGATCATATGACTGGGGAGTCGAGTCTATTTTCTTCTTATAGTCCTTGTGCAGGTAACCACAAAATTAAAATTGCAGATGGCTCTCTTTCAGCCATTGCAGGGAAAGGTTCTGTTATTTTGTCACCTAAGTTAACCTTAAAAGATGTCTTACATGTTCCTAACTTATCATGTAATTTGTTATCCATTACTAAATTAACAAAGGATATAAATTGTCAAGCTAACTTCTTTCATTCTCATTGCACTTTTAAGGATTTGAGCACGGGGAAGATGATTGGCAATGCTAAGGAGAGTGGAGGACTCTATTATCTTGACAATGGACTCGATTTCAAAGACCAACCAAAAACAAGTACCTGCTTTGAATCTATTTTTGTTTCTTCTAATAATGATGATATTATGTTATGGCATTTACGGTTAGGACATCCTAGTTTTCCGTATCTGAAACATTTGTTTCCTAAATTATTTTCTAAGAAGGATCCGTCTTTATTTCATTGTGAAACTTGTGAATTTGCTAAACATCACCGTTCTTCTTTTTCTACACAACCATATAAACAATCAAAACCGTTTGCAGTTATTCATAGTGATGTTTGGGGTCCTAATAGAATAAACACATTTTCTAATAAAAAATGGTTTATAACTTTTATTGATGATCATACTAGAATTTGTTGGGTTTATTTATTGAAAGAAAAATCGGAAGTTGGACAGGTTGTCAAAAATTTCTTTAAAATGGTGCACACTCAGTACCAAACAAAAATTCAAGTCTTCAAAAGTGACAATGGTAAGGAATATTTTAATATACTTTTGTCCGATTTTTTTCTTGCAAATGGGGTTATTCATCAAAGTTCTTGTGTTAATACACCCCAACAAAATGGAATTGCAGAGAGAAAGAATAGGCATCTTCTTGAGGTTGCTAGAGCTTTACTATTTGCAAATAAGGTTCCAAAATATTTGTGGGGTGAAGCTGTTTTAACTGCATCATATTTAATTAATCGAATGCCATCTAAAGTTTTAGATTTTCGTACACCTCTTGATGTTTTTCGAAATTATTTTCCTTTGACTAATGTCTCTGCTGATTTGCCACTAAAAGTTTTTGGTTGCACTGCTTTTGTTCATGAACATAAACACCTTGACAAACTCGATCCACGAGCAATAAAATGTGTGTTTACCGGTTACTCTCCAACTCAAAAGGGGTATCGGTGTTTTGAACCAAAATCAAAAAGAATTTTTGTAACTATGGATGTTACTTTTGTTGAAAATCAACCATTTTTTACTGACATTCATCTTCAGGGGGGAAATTTTAAGGAAGATTCATCTTTTACTTTTGAAAACATCATTACTTTAAGTGATATAGTGTTGTCACAAAATTCTGAGACTTATATTGATGCACCAAAAGAAAATGCCCAAGAATCTAAATTGGAACTCAATCCACTTATGAATGAGGTTTCAACAGATTCGAGGGCGACAACTTCAAATCAAAATCACAATGATAAAATTCTTGATCTTAATAATAATGAAGGACCATCTGAAATGCCACAACATAATGATTCAGATAAAGAGCCACAAAGCAGGTGTACTACAATTGACCCTACTTGGAAGGGAAATGTCTTTGAAAGAAGAAACCATAAACTGAGAAATGAAGGACCCATTCTCCGACCCTTCCAAGATTCTGAACCAATAGATAATCCAACACATCATCTTGATACAGGTAAGTCTTCTTCTATTCTTAAGAGTCGTGTCGAGTATCCTGATATAGACCTTCCTATTGCAATTAGAAAACCTGTTAGATCATGCACTAAATATCCTTTGTCTGATTATGTGTCATACTCAAAATTGTCTTCTTCATTTGCTGCATTTACCTCTAAGTTGTCTACTGTAGAAATTCCAAAAAATATACAGGAGGCTCTAAAAATTCCAAAGTGAAAGGAAGCTGTTCTTGAGGAGATGAGAGCTCTTGAGAAGAATCAAACTTGGAGAGTCATGACGTTACCTACAGGAAAGAATACTGTTGGCTGTAAATGGGTATTTACTGTGAAATATAATTCTGATAACACAGTTGAAAGATACAAGGCACGCTTGGTTGCTAAAGGGTTTACTCAGACATATGGCATTGATTACTCAGAGACTTTTGCTCCCGTTGCCAAATTAAACACTATTAGAGTTCTCTTATCCTTGGCAGTGAATTTAGATTGGTCTCTTAACCAACTCGATGTAAAGAATGCTTTTCTGAATGGTGATTTGGAGGAGGAAGTTTACATGGATAGTCCACCTGGCTTTGAAGATAAATTTGGATCAAACGTGTGCAAACTACATAAATCCCTTTATGGTCTCAAGCAATCTCCAAGGGCTTGGTTTGAGAAATTCACTCAGTCAGTTAAAAGGCAAGGATATATGCAGGGACAATCAGACCATACTTTGTTCATGAAGTTCTCTGATGTTGGTAAAATTGCAATTCTAATTGTATATGTAGATGATATTATTCTCACTGGTGATGACATTGTTGAGATGGAAAGATTGAAGAAAAATTTAAAAAAAGAATTTGAGATCAAAGATTTAGGTGCACTTAAATACTTTCTTGGTATGAAAGTTGCTCGCTCAAAGAAGGGAATTGTTGTTTCTCAAAGAAAATACATCTTAGATCTCTTGGAAGAAACTGGGATGAATGGGTGTAGACCAGCAGATACTCCTATGGATTTAAATGCTAAACTTTGGGAGAAAGGCAGTGTTCCTGTAGAGATTGGAAGGTACCGGAGGTTAGTCGGCAAACTTATTTATCTAGCCCACACAAGACCTGACATCGCTTTCTCTGTGAGTGTTGTAAGTCAATTCATGCATTCTCCCTATGAAGAACACTTGGAGGCAGTTTATCGAATCTTAAGGTACTTGAAATCCAATCCTGGAAAGGGTTTGTACTTCAAGAAAACTAATGACAGAGAAGTCTCTATATTTACAGATGCTGATTAGACAGGATCAATTACTGATAGAAAATCCACCACCGGATATTGTGCCTATGTTTGGGGAAATTTAGTTACTTGGAAAAGTAAGAAACAAGGGGTTGTTGCGCGAAGCAGTGCAGAAGCTGAATTCAGAGCAATGGCTCAAGGAATTTGTGAACTTTTATGGATTCGTAAACTCTTGGGCGAACTGAAAATGAAAGTTGACTCACCCTTAAAATTGTTCTGTGATAGCAAAGCAGCAATAAGCATAGCTCACAACCCTGTACAACATGATAGAACCAAGCATATTGAGATTGACCACCATTTCATAAAAGAAAAAATTGATGCTGGAGATATATGCCTACCATTTGTGACTTTCAATCAGCAAACTGCTGATATCTTGACAAAAAGTTTGGCAAGACCCAATTTTGAGCGACTTATAGCCAAGTTGGGCATGACAGATATCTATGCACCAACTTGAGGGGGGGTGTTGAAGAATAAAAAAGAAATTAGATTTTATTCTCTTTTATTTTATATTATTATGTTTATTTTTATTCTGTCATTATTACTCAGAATTACTATTGTTATTTTTTTTTCTATATAAACAGCTTAGGGCTATAGTAATAAAATATGAAAGTATTTTGTCTTTTACTTTCTTTAATTTGAATTGGGTTTACGTAATTTTTTGGGGCTAAATCCAATCCAAACCAACCATTAAAGAAACAGGTTGGTCAATTGGGTCATGTTAAGAAACATAAATTGTCACATTAAACCTAAACGTGGAAATATTTTATACATCCAAAATTTTGAAAAAAAGTTAAATAATACAATAAGCTGAATAACTCAAATATAATTCTATTTACTCAACTTAGTCGTAAATATATGTGAATAAAGAAAATTTTAAAAAAGTTAAATGGTTGAGGTCAGGTTACAGGTTCACCAGGTTGGGGTTCAAAATCCGCTGTCCAAATCAAAGTACACATAGGGTTTCGAGGGAACAGGTTGGACCATATGACATAAAATTGTCAGACCAAATACTTAGGTATATGTCAGACTAAGGGTTGAGTCGGGATTACCCAAACTGCTGAACATCCTTGGCAATTATTCAAATGTTATAAATAAGTTCAAATGAGTTGTAGTACGTCAAAAAATAATAACAAATAAATTATAAGTAAGATTT
This sequence comes from Cicer judaicum, assembly GCA_037974835.1. NCBI lineage: Eukaryota > Viridiplantae > Streptophyta > Magnoliopsida > Fabales > Fabaceae > Cicer > Cicer judaicum. Next base: position 10,102,307 of record JBBPBS010001102.1, on the reverse strand, counting down.
GAAGTATACCTTAAGGTCTTTCGAAGATGACTGCATTTGGGATTTAATCAACTTTATCTTTTTCTCCAAACCTTTTAGCCTACTTTCTCGATTATTGTCATGTTCTTTGATTGATTTCTCAAGTGATGAAACAGTCTTAACACATTTCTCATATAAAAGTTGCTTTTCTTTGATTGCAGATTTTGCTTCTTCAAGTTCTTGCTCAATCTTCTTGACTAATTCTCCAAGCTACAAAGAGAAACGAGATGGGGGTAAAAGGGAGAGGGCAAAGAGAGATAAATAGAAATAACATGGAGAAAAATAATACTGTAACTACACAAAATCAAGGTGAAAAAAATGAATTAATACCTTATGATGCTCATTTTGCTCAGCTCTGCTCTGAAACAATGAAAGATCATATGACTTGAGTTCTAATTGTGCTTTGAGGTCTTTAAATTTTTTCTGAAGAGGAAGTAGCTCTTTGATCTGTTAGCCATGATACAGAGACAAAACAGTAGAAATTGAGATTATGCTAAAACCTTTAAACCATGAGTTTATACAGAAGAAATTGACATAGAAAAATGACTAGGCTCCACAAAATTATGTAAAGTAAAAATAGCAAATCTAAACAAAAATAAAAAACTCCTGATGCAGAATTGAATCATAATTCGAGTTCAATTTCATACATAAAAGCACTCCTTATTTCGTAATTTTTTAAATGCATTATGATGACAAATGTCTGTAAACAACTCTAGCTTCTCTTAAGAGCATATATGTTGAACTAATGAATCTAGAGACAAGGTTTAATAGATACTACACCAAATCAACTTGCAATTTCATTGCATGTGTCTTGTCCATGCCATTATCATTAATCTAGTGTCAACATTGTATGTACTGCAGCTTTTTTACTCTCTAAAGTTATTCCATTTCTTGGAATTTTCTTTTTGTTGAACCTTGCTGAGTGCCAACTTACATAACCTATTTTAGAACTCCAATGTCCACAACAAGATGAAATATCATAGTTGAACTGCTGTTGCTAACTAGAATACTTGATTAATAGAATAATCCGTTGAAAATTTCTAAAACATCAATGATTCAATACAAAAAACCCTTTCTTCTAGTGTTTAAGAGGTGAAAATGGCGTAGGGCTCTTTGGCAGTGTAACATATCAGTGGCATGAGGAATGCAAGAATATGGGTGGGTGGGGGTGGAGGGATTCGTTCTTAACTTTCACTTTTCTTTTTGTAGTTTCTTTGCAGTCCTCGCCTACAACTAGTACTACTAGCAATTTTAGAAGGAGTTTCCACTGACAGAGAGAAATTAGTGCAATTTGTTTCATTGCTGTATTTCTTGTATTTTCTTTATCAAGGAGGATATGGTTGCCTTACACTTTTGTCTTTCTCTACTCTACTGAATTGTTCCCATAAAAAAGTTATATAGCAATGTATCTAACCAATATATATTTGAAACCATCCAACATTAATTATATTACAGAGGTGATTTTCAACACAACATTTGACACACGTACTCTTGACAAATAGACTTCAAGCTATTGACTCTAACCTATGTTAATTAGGCTCACTGGCTTATCATTCCTTTATGTTAAGTTGCAAAAGCAAACACAGACAAATAAAACAACGTAAGTTTTGTTTCACAATAGCAGTTACTAAAGCAATATGCAATTTGGTTTAACAATGTAAGTTCCATATCTTACAGGCTTTTCTAAATGTAAGTTTCCATGTCATTTAGAAAAAACAGGTGTTGAAGGACTACCTTTGCCTCAATCTCTGATAACCTACTTTGATGCACTGAAAGTTTTGACTCAGCTTCAGCCACAGCATGAAGTTGCCTCAGTAGATCACCGCTTCCCCTGTTACATCAAACCCATCATAACATACCAAAAAGTATATACGACAAAATATCATCAGATACAAGCATTCAATAACTAAGTGACTGCATCACTTAGTAGAGAACAGAACCTGTAAAGTTAAATAAAAGTTGTCAAAATATTCTGTCATCTGGTGACAGTCAAGATATGTATCCTGCAGTGAGATTTTAACAATTTAAACAAGATAGAATCATACTTCCTGCTTCCCCCAGTCAAAAGACCACTTGGCTGAAATATATCTCCTTCAAGAGTGACACTAGTGGTGTGAATCTCCCGACTAAATGCGACCTATTAGACATCCAACAAAATGCAAGTGAAATTGAGCATCTATACCGGTGGGTGAGAATTGATCATATATCAGATTAGACAAAAAAAAAATGAAGTATCAAAGTGGAAAGAATTTGCAATCACCTATTTGAGTGGAGCAATATGTGACAATTTTAAAAGCAATTATATTTTAGATTAGGTAGATATACAGTAAGGAAATACAAGATATGACATGATGAAAACACAAAACGGGATAACTTCTTATGAGAGTCCAATTCAACATTACATGAGATAACTTCCCTTAACCCTTCAAACTCTAGTGATTCAATTTCTAAACCTTCCCATGCACACGAACCAGAATCCAGCACACCATCACTTTATGATGATCTCCATATTCCAATTGCCCTAAGGAAAGAGACTAGGACATGTACCAAGTCAGGGGGAGTAACAGTCTTTATCAAACACTCCGAGTCAGGGGGAGTAGCAGTGGTATTGGTATATGAGGATAACATTATAGTGACGATGAAAAGGAGCAACAACTGTTAGGACGACATCTAGCCAAGGAATTAGAAATTTAAGACCTTGGGGAAATTGAAATATTTCATGGGAATTGAAGTGGCCCACTCCAAGAAAGGGATTTTCATATGCCAACAAAAATACATCACTGACCTTCTAAAAGAAACAGGTAAGACAGTGTGCAAGCCTGCAAGCACACCAATAGATCCAAATTTAAAGTTGAGGAATACAAAAGAACATATTGCAGTTGACAAGGAAACGTGTCAAAGATTAGTTGGAAAACTTATATACCTCTCACATACTAGGCATGATGTTGCCTTCTCTATAAGCCTAGCCAGTCAATTCATGCACAAACCAAAGGAAGTCCACTTGCAAGCTACACTCAGAATCGTGCAATATTTGAAAGGAACACCAGAAAGAGGAATTTTGTTCAGAAGAAATGGAAATGTGGGTCTTGAAGCCTCTACTGGTGTTGACTATGCAGGATTGATTGTGGATAGGAGATCAACTACAAGATATTGCACTTTCTTAGGTGGGAACCTTGTGACTTGAAAGAGTAAAAAAAAATGTGGTATTCAAATCCAACACTGAAGCAGAATTCAGGGCGATGGCACAAGGGATATGGGAACTATTATGGTTGAAGATCATTTTGGAAGACTTGAGGATAAAATGGGATGATCCAATGAGACTTTATTGTGATAACAAATTTGCTATTAGCTGTGACCACAATCCATACAACACGATTGAAGCAAGCATATTGAAGTTGATAGACAGTTCATCAAAGAAAAACTCAATAATGACCTAATTTGTGTTCGTTATGTCTCCTCCAAAAGCAACATTGCAGATCTTCTAACTAGGGCTGAATACCAACAACTTTGAAAGGATTGTTGCCAAGTTGGGAATGGAGAACACCTATTCACCAACTTAAGGGGAGTGCCAAAATTGTTATTATTATAATTATTATTACTTTTATTATTGAAAAATATCTCAATTGTAGGGATTTAATTGTATAGAGTCCTAATTATGTTTCCTTAATTATCTTGCAATCCTTGTGTGTGTGTGTGTGTGTGTATTGTATTGTCAGCATATTTAATTTAATAAAATATATTTCCCTAATTCCTGAGAACAAATAAAACATAAAGTCTAGCAAACTTAACAACAAAACTAGCAACTAACTAACTTCGTACTTCAATCCTAACAAACTCGCCTTTATTCTAGGACCTAGCAGTTTCCTTCTCCTTCTATAACTAAAGCCACTACTCTGTTTTTACAAACTAACAAATCTGAATGCCATTCTACAATTTCTTCTTATGTATTCAATTATGCATTTGAGTCTCCTCAACAACTAACCTAACTAATCCTTATTCCTCACTACTTTATTTAACTCTTATATCCTAACAGTCACCAAACATTTCTACATAAAAAGGGCAACCAAGTGCTAGTCAAAGTGAACCCATTATAGGTCTATAAGGCGGCCTTATCTTGCAATAAGTTATTCAGTTATTGTTGGACCAATAACATGACCGTCAAGCTATTAAGTGATAAATAAATACATGATGTGAAGAAATGCATTTAAAGTACAACATGTAGATACCCTTAATGAACGGTTTACGCCTCAATGTTAATTTTTTTTCATGGACCTCAATGTTAAATTATTAAGCCTACATATAACTCAGCATGAAAAAGAGTTGTAGCTTGTTACCTGCTTTGCAGCATCGATAGTTTTGCATACAAAAGTGGAGCCAAAGACATACTCCATTGCATTCTAGAACAAACAGGATATTTAGTTAGAAAAAATTTAGTTTAAAATTAAATTAAACTAAATAAAAATAAATCCAAACATCAAAATGAATCAAATTTTCCAGACAGCTGATCAATACATCCAGCAAGATAAAGACAACAAAACAGGAGAGCAAGATTATCAAAACAAGTTAAACAGCATAGGAAAATGCTTTCAGTGCCCATGTAAGCATCAGATATAAAATAAAATTTAAAATTAATACTTTTGAAATAAGTGCTGTAAATGTTACTACATAATGTATTTATAATTTATAAGTTGAAATTCAAAGAAGCAAACCTTCAATTCTTCTTCATAACCAACCAAAGAAAGCGCAATTTCTGCATTCTCCTTGCCCACCTGCAATGAAATTAACCACGGTCTTCAGTCAAGCTAATTAAGTAATCAAGACACTCACTAGTTAACATTAAATAAAATAAAAAACACAGATATAAAATTGCAGTCACCTACCAATCTAACAGCAGCTTGTTGAACTCTGGAAGGAACAATATAGGATTGTATTTTGTTCAGAGGTATAATTGTCACTCTTCTTCTAAGATTGCCATTCTGTAATAATTGCTTTCCAGTACTTTCTGTGTCAACTACAACATTAAACAACTTTCCACCAGCTGTAACCTGAAAATGGTCATATTCAAGCCATTAATATTAGAATATTCATTGATAAATTCATATATATGTTATCGCGCTATCTACCTCTAGGGCAGTCACTGTGGACCTATCTCTCACTTTGATGAGTTTTGCAACAACTCCCTTCACCTTTGACCTATCAAAGTTCTTGACAGGATCACGGTATGTAAAGTCAACATTAGCCAGGTATACTGAAATATCACGTATTTCATCCTTCAACTTTTGCACACAATCCCTCTCAGATTCACGCTCCTGGAAGTCATTTCAAGAAAAAATTACTTAAGTGAGACTTGTGAACCTCTTTAGATTGAAAAGGGGGAAAAAAAAATCAATTGAAAAATACTAACAGAAGAGAAACCAATCAAACCTTTTGCAAAGCTTCCATCTCACCCTCTTTATAAGGAAGAGACTCCAATCCTGTTTTGATATTTTCAACATCCTTTTTTCTAGCTTTCAACTCATTTTCCACAGAAGTAGCTTCATCCTGCTTTGACCTTAATTGATTTTTTTTCTCTTTTAGTTCCTTGTCACAATGGCTAATTTTGGTTTTCAGCTGTTTCAATTCTGTTTCAGCACTCCCAACTGCTATCTTTGCATCGCCTAGTTGATCCTCTAGGCATTTATCCTCATTACCACTGCTCTTGCCAGCTAAAACACCCTATTAATAGTTTTGAGCAATAGGATAAATAAAACACCCCAATAAAACAGATCCCACACATAGACATCAGAGATCCTGACAACATTAAGCCAGCACATGCTTCTTTTACCTGGTATTCCTTTTCATGCTCCTCCACGCTCTTTGAGAGCTCCTCAACTCTATTTTTCAAATCAGCTGCCCCCTCTTCAGCCTTTTTAATGGCAGAGGCTTTCTCTTCTACAGATTGCTTCAATTCTTCAATATTTTTAACAATCTATAAAATATCAAGGTTCAAATTCCAAATATCAGGTTCACAAAAATGGAAAAGATTAAAAACATAAGTAGCATAATTGTTTTCAAAAAAGACAGTAATATTCTTGAAATTGAGCAAAGAATGAATCCCTAACACCACTAACATACTTTTCCTTTGTTGACTTCTTCACTCCTCAGAGTGTCTTCTTTATTATTTAGTACAGATGTTTCCTTCACAAGCTCCTGCGAAAGATCATCTACCTTCTTTGACAGAGATTCCATTTCCCCACCCATGCTTGCTTCCTTCTCAGCAGTCAACTGAGCTATTTTTGTCTCCATTTCCTTTACTTCCACCATAGTTGTCTTAGAAATGTCATCAATCTCAGCTATCTTGGCTTTTACTTGTTCCACCTCAGACATAGCCTTGTCTTTAATACTCTCTGCTTGAACATACTCATAAGCAATACAAAATCTTCTCAGCCTATCTAACTCAGCATTACAATTAGCCCATTGCATGTACTGCGTCCTTTCTTTCCTCAATTTCTCCAAAGCCGGAAGTATCTCCTGATCAAGAAGCTTGTTGATCTCATCAACCTTACTCTGCTTCTTTTCAAGAGTTTTTAGAGCTTCCTCTTTCTTTGTCTCGTACATTCTTGTCCCCGCAGCTTCCTCAAGCATAGACAATATCTCTGGTGGTTTCATATTTAAAACCTTAGTGATGCGCCCTTGCATGATAAGAAAATGTGGATTGTTAACGTTTAGTTGCACAGTATGGAAAAGGTTTTGGACATGACTTGGCTGTGCAACTTTCCCATTTATCAAATATTTATTCCTCCCTCCAACCACAATCTGCATTGCACCCCATCAAATCACATAAAGAATGAGATTTTGCATAGCTGTGTAGTAAATAATTCAATTTTGAATTTAATTGCAATAGTTAATTAAAAAATAGAGAGACAGTAAACCAATTCAACCACCAGCTAAGCCTAAAACCCATTTCGCATAATTTTTTAAAATTTTCAGCTATCTCTGTTTTATTAACCATGTTATTTGTGTGAAGTATTCACCAACTTCGCTGATAACTAAACTCTGCCACGGAACCTAACTAGCCACATTCGGTGGGTCTCCCCTCCCAACCACAATATTTTCATCCACACAAGACTCTAACCCTTATTTTAAATTGTCTATATAAAATTGAGTTGAATGTAAGTAATTTATCTTTGAATGTATTCTTGTAAAAATGAGTTGAATATAAAATTTGAGTGTAACAATCACGCTTGGACTCAAAAGCTACAGATCTTAGCTTCATGTTGCAGTCAATTTTTGGAGGCAAAATTAATTCTACTCAATAGCACCCAAACATGTCAGAACCAATATTATCTTCTCAAAAAGTGGAACCAAACATACACTTAGTGAAAATTGATGTAAAAATGGAAATATTAAAACCATCAGAAACACAATTAAGCTATAAATTAAAAGATAAAAGCAAATAATTTAATATAAGAAGGAAAAAAAGGAACCTGTCTTGTGACAGTAATCTCAGAATGGTCTTCATAACCAATAGGACTACGACTCCTTTCAGAATTATCAAACACAATTGAAACAGTAGCCTTAGTGATTCCCGCTTGTCCTTGCTTGTAAACGAGTTCCTGAAGATTTGAAGCACGAACCTGCTGCAAGTTAGTGATCCCAAGAACGAAGCAAATCGAATCGAGAATGTTCGATTTGCCGGAACCGTTTAAGCCAGTGATGGCGTTGAAGAAACGATCGAAGCCTGGAACTACAGTTCGTGTTGCGTAGGATTTGAAACCTTCCAAGCAAATTTCCTTGATGTACATGGTGTGGGTGAAATTGGTGTTATGGAAATGGATGTGGAAGAGAGAGTGTTAAGGGTTTTGGAGATCGAAACCCTAAACGGTAGCGTTTTGTTGGTGTGACTTTTGGAACGTTGAGTTTTTAGTGATGCAAATGGAAAAGAGAGAGTTTGAGAAGAAGAGAGAGTTTGAAGTAACAAAAGGCGGGAAAGTTTGGACAATTTCGAAATGATACCCTCTTGAGTCTGACCATTCATTCACCGGTCACTTGGTTTGGGAGTTTGGGTGATGATGAGTGGCCGTGTGTGAGACAAAGTGCTACATTGGTATTTTTGAATATCTCTTTTTACCGGAATATCTCTTTTTTAAAAAATTTAATTAAATTATCAAAATGTCCTACTTTTTAGGTGAAAAAATTCTCTCTGTAGAAGCGACCTGCTAAAGAAGTTAAAATTTCTTCCTTAGTAGGAGGTCGCATCCCCGGCCAACCACCTCCAAAAGATTATTCAAATTTGTTTTTTAATTATTTTTATATAATTTAATTAATTTTTAAATAATAATAATTATTATAATAACAATAATACATTAATAATAATAATTACTATTATTAATTATGATTATCATTATTATTAATTATTATTATTAATTATTATAATTGTTATTATTATTAAAAATTGTTTTAGTTAAAAATAATTATAATTAAATTAAAAATTATTATAATTAAAATAAGAAATTATTATAATAAAACATTAATAACAATAATTATTATTATTATTTAATAATACATTAATAATAATAATTACTATTATTATTATTATTATTATCATTAATTGTTATTATTATTATTAATTATTATGGTTGTTATTATTATTAATTATTATTATTATTAATTATTGTAATTATTAATTATTATTATTATTAATAAGAAAATACATTAATAATAATAATTATATTAATAAGACAAATTACATTAATAACATAAAACAAAATACATTAAATTAAAATAAAAAATACATTAAATTAAAATAAAAAAATACATTAAATAGAAATTATAATCAAATTTGAGTAGATAGATGTGTCTGCAGCGTTTGTCTCACCTTCCACAAAAGCATAAGCAAGAATTACATTGTCGTTCCCATCTTGGACACATCTACTCAAATTTGATTATAACTTCTATTTAATGTATTTTTTTTATTTTAATTTAATGTATTTCCTATTTTAATTTAATGTATTTTGTTTTATGTTATTAATGTAATTTGTCTTATTAATATAATTATTATTATTAACATATTTTCTTATTAATAATAATAATAATTAATAATTACAATAATTAATAATTATAATAATAAAAATAGTAATTATTATTATTAATGTATTATTAAATAATTATTATTATTATTAATGTATTATTATAATAATTTCTTATTTTAATTATAATAATTTTTAATTTAATTATAATAATTTTTAACTAAAACAATTTTTAATAATAATAACAATAATAATAATTAATAATAATAATAATAATTAATAATAATAATTAATTATTATTATTATAATTATTATTATTATAATTATTATTATTATTTAAAAATTACTTAAATTATATAAAAATAATTAAAAAACGAATTTGAAAAATCCTTTGGGAGGTCGCTGGCAGGGGATGCGACCGGGAAAAATTTTAGCCTCTTTAAAGTAGAGTTTTCCAACTAAACCTAAAAAGTAGGACATTTTGGTAACAACTTTTGAAACTAGAGTAATTTGGTTAAGTTTTTTCAAAAAGGGGATATTCTGGTAAAAAATCCCCAAGTTGTAATTCTATTAAGAAAAGAATAATCCTTCCAAATCATTTGAAATTTTATCCAATTGATAAAAAAAAAATTACATGATTCAATTTAATTTAATTTATTGTATTTTTAATTGAATTTATTTTATTTTAGTTTTATCTTTTAATTATACTTATGTTAGTAATTTTTAGGCTAAACTATATCCGTGGTCCCTTAACTTAATTTCAGGTAACGTTTTAGTCATTTATATTTTTTTTCCAAATTGGTCATTTATTTTAATTTTAAGTGACAATTTCATATTTTATGTATTAAAATTTAAACAATATTATCCTTTTTTGTACAAAAATTCAAAAAAATCATCAAAATTTTCAACCAAAACCCATTAAATTAATAATCATCTTCAATATAATGCAAATTTTATCAAATCCATAACTCAAATATTCAAATACACTCATATTTTCATCTCCAACAACATCAAATAAATAATGAAAATATGAGTTTATTTCAAGATTTAAGATATGAATTTGATTAAATTTGTATTTTATTGAAGATGATAATTAATTTTATGGGTTTTGTTTGAAAAATTTGATGATTTTTTTGATTTTTTGTAAAAAAAATGATAACATTGTTGAAGATTTAAAACATAAAATATCAAATTGTCACTTAAAATTAAAATAAATGATCAACTCGGGAAAAAAAAGATAAAGAACTAAAATATTACCTGAAATTAAGTTAAGGGACCACATATGTAATTTAGCCTAATTTTTATTTGTTTTCGGCTCAGAACCTTATCTTTAAAACAAATTTAAAAAATAACTTAAGAGATATGTAGTAAAAATATATTTCATTTTCTTTTTTCTCTTCTTTATTTTAGTATACAATTTCGCATATAAAAAATGTAGCTTTAAAAACTATTGACAATTTCTTATATAGGAAACTGCATATGTAATCTTGCGATGACATCTATTTTTATGTGCATTGATAATACCGACTTCTCTTGTTTATATGAGTAGACACGAAAAAGTTGTTGGATTTGATTTGATGATCATTTGTCATTCAATTCTTTCTTCTTTTTTTTTCATCTCTTCCTAGCTATCATATTTATCCGATACAAATTTTAAAAATGATGCAACATATTTGTTAGTTTCTCATATTTTAAAGCATAAACATAATATAACACTTAGCAATAAATTGTATTTTAGCATAAACACAAAAAAAAAAACCTTTTCAAACCTAGCAGCCACCACTCAAAATATTTGTAGCTTGTCTCTTCTCCTTCACCGATTACATAAGGGTGGTTTAGAATCACCACTGCAAGTCATTTTTTCTTTATTATTTTATCTAAATAAGTGGTTTCCATACAATTTTAGCTTTTACTTTGATTTGTTTATGTTTTTATCGCTTGAGTGTAATATTTTTATTCATCGTCTTGGTGTGACACTTTTATTTTCTCATTTTGTTTGATGTTCATCAGTTCGACATAGTAGTTTTGATCCTTTACAAGTTTCAATCAATTACTTTGGTATCATTAATGTTACAAATTTGGAGACATGGGTATTTTGAACACTTGATATTTGTCATATTTATAGACATATTTGCATTTTGTGTTACATTGGCATTATATGTTATTAACATAAATATTGTGAGTTTATTCGTAAATTTATCCATTTTTTTAGCGACTTTGAATTTGTATTTTATCAATGTATTATACCAATTTGAATGAATAAAGTCTGTGACCTTTTATATGGAGAACCTCTTGATGAGCTGTCTGTTAAGTTTTGCAAGATTCTCAGGTAGCCATGTGATGATGATCAGCGACGAGGATTTCATCATAAGGATATGGTCAGTTGTGATGCAATTTCACAAGTATATCATGTTATATAGAAAGTGGATCTACAAGGTATTGGATTGGGGTTCATTTAACGCTTGAGTCTAGTTGATTTGGGTCGAAGTCTACTCTATAACACTTGCCCCCCAAGTATTTGGCTCGTGTTGCCGTGATACTTTTTAAAGTTGGTTGAAATGTTTGTTTCTATCGAGTCTTATTTGAAATGGTCGGTGATCAAAGAGTTGTAGTTCGATATACAATAATTTCAAAAGATTTTGCTAACATTATTATCTTTTAGGACTGACATGTGTTTAGGATGTGGCTTTGAAACAACGCATTTCCATCTTATGTTTGCCACATGAGCCTATTATTGTAGGTTCTCCAATACCTTGTAAAACACGATTCAAGTGTCCTATATTTTATATTTTCGAGATAATTTCATTGTTGTTGAATTAACTGATTAACTTTGGTCCCTTAATCTTCTTTGAATGTCATGAAGACCTGTAAATACTATGAGTTTGGTAATTTTGCCAACCTTTACACTTTGTGAACCAATGTTTGTCTTTTTTCATTCTTGTAAATTTATTGACAATCTTTCTTCCTGTGTATTTGAGTGGCTTTGCGTTCTTGAGTCTTTTTCGACATTACTTTCAATGTTATGCATTCAATGATCATGTGCATTTAATTAGATTGGATCAAATCATTTTTTAAAGGAATAATCCATTTGAACCAAATTATAAAAAGGACAAATGCAATATTAAATTACGCATGTGATCCATTAAGTTTGATCATTTTCTCGAATTACTATCATAAAATATTAAAATCTAATTTAAACATTGTAGTGAGTTCACTGTCAGTTAATGACATTAATTATGTAGAGATCTCTTTAATACCAAATTTTAAGAGGTGTACATGTGTCTAAATCACTAATGAAAAAATATAGGTTGTTTATAAGGTCTGCTGAGTGTTTTTTAAAAGATTAATATAATGACACATTGTTGCAACATTTTATAGAGTTTATAATTATCATATGCTTTCAATTGCATTGACCAATGTTAAAAAGAAGATAAAAAACAAATAGTGCAAACGTAATATAACTTAACGAAGTAATTCAAAAGATATAGATACTTTTCCCTAATACTTAGAGAACTAATCCAAAAGATATACATACTTTTGTCTACTATCAATATAAGAATTATATTTTTAAAAAATAATAAATATATTTAATCATTTAAAATGAGACTTATATTTAAAGAGATTTTTTTAAATAAATTTATAATCTCATGTCCACGACAACAAATGTTTTATCTATTTTATATCAAATTAAATAGTAACTTCAATTGTGGAGTAGAAAGTTTGGATACAACTATGAAAGCACCATCTCTTATTTTTTTTATGAGACCTACATACTAAATTATACTAAAATAAATAAGTGTTCTTGTAATTTTTTATAGGTTTAGATCAAAGATATTGGATATTTATTAAGAATTGTCATTAAAAAATTATAAAATAAATAACATGTATCTATTAAATCTATTTAAACATTCAAATATTCTCTTAGTTAACACTAATTAATTGGGGGTAAATTAACATTTAATACTTAAAAGTGTAAGAGAGTCTTACTTATGTGTCTGATTTAATCAAAAATTCAATTTAATGGTGGAATCATTACAATAATCTTTGAATGATACTAAAACGGTGGTTCATCCAAAAAAATTCAAATAATTAATGAATTTAACAAAATTTTAAATTTAAATTCTAATTAATTTTTTTTGTTAGACTTTACTTAATTGTTGATAATAATATGAATTACCATGTCATTTTCATAAGAACGGATAGAGTTTAAAAATTGTGGTGACTGAAACAAGGACAAGAAATCCAAAGAGGAGAGGATGTTTCCAAGTAGAAGTTAGAATCTGCATAGTATGGTAACCACGTGTCAGTTCCTAGGCCAGCGAAGCCACTACGGTAGTTGAACCATACAAAAATCAACAACATCACTCATCACTCATTTCTCATTTTACACCACTATCGTCTCAAACCCATTCTCTGACACACACCCAACATGGAAACTCAGAATAATGTAAAAGGATCAGGGGTTTTGAATGTGGAACCAAAACCCAGTAATGGCTTCACTTCAAAAGTGGTTGATTTGTTAGAGAAGGTTGTTGTCAAGTTGTTTTATGATTCTTCACTTCCTCATCATTGGCTTGCTGGTAATTTCGCACCTGTTCAAGATGAAACCCCTCCCACTGGAGACCTAACTGTTAAAGGCTTCCTCCCGGTTAGTTCTTCAATTGCCTCTTTTTTAATTCCTTTATTTTTTATTCTTTTCCCTGAATTTGAAGTGGAAGACCTAGGTAAGGACTGAACATAATCTAGATGATTAGAGAAAACAAAATTAATTTTGATGTACTAATATAGTTGAAGTTGTTTTTTTACACAATCATTAATTCATGTGATATAGTTTGACTTTTTGAGTTGGTGATCATGTTTGGTTCTGTAGTGATAAAAATTGATTTTAGTTAAAAGTTAGTTGAATGTTAAACAGTTTATGTTTTTAAGCATTCACGTAAAAATGTGTTGAATGTTGGAACAATAAATTTTTTGTAAAAAATCATGTTTAGACTTAAAAGCTACAAATTCTATTGATTTTGATGCGCATTGCAGGATTGCTTGAATGGAGAGTTTGTCAGGGTGGGACCCAATCCGAAGTTTGCTCCTGTGGCTGGATATCACTGGTAAAGTTTGTCCCCCTTTTTTTGAATGTTTTGAACAGTATATTATGAGATCTTGCACCAATCTTGGTGGAAAATACATATCTAGGTGATCCATAGCTTATCAGTATATTGATTTTTCTTTTCCCTTATTTACTTTGTATGGAAATTAAGGTTTGATGTAGATGTTTATGTGGAGCTTTTTTAGTTTATCTGAACTGAAAATTTATTCTTGATGTGGAGTTTTATGCTCATACGGCACTTTCCCTCTGTTTTTGCAGGTTTGACGGAGATGGGTGCGTGATATTAGGTTTTCAATAACTATATAAAGTTCATAATTTTGGTATCTAGTCCCCGAATATTGATCTATGTATATCAAATAACTGCAGAATGATTCACGGTTTGCGTATCAAAGATGGAAAAGCTACATATGTTTCACGTTTTGTGAAAACTTCTCGACTTAAACAAGAAGAATACTTTGGAGGCTCTAAATTTATGAAGGTATATAAAGAAAGTAAAAGTATAGAAACTTTTTGATATAAATATTTGTTTTATACTTGCAAGATAAATGTGTTTCTTGTATGCCATTTTCAGATTGGAGATCTCAAAGGTCTACTTGGACTTTTAATGGTTAACGTACAAATGTTGCGAGCGAAATTAAAAGTACTGGATGTTTCTTATGGAACTGGAACAGGTAACTTAGACTATGTCAAATTTCAAGATCATAGTTTTTCTTCTTTTTACATTTTACAATTTTCTCAGTACAACTCAAGTAGTTTTACATAATGTTTTGTAATGCATGTCTAATTCGAAGATTACATTTGTGTTGGGAAATAATTTTCTCAAAACCATGTAGAATTGGAAATAATTTTCTGAATATTATTTCTAAATTAATGAGTATAATCACTAAACTGTTTAAATAGACTATGCTATACCTAATGGGCCAAGTTCATGGTTTGAATACAATATGCACAATTAATAGTAAAATGTGTGCTGTGGGAAGATACGAAACTAACTTGAGCACATACTCTTATGCCTACCAGCTAATACAGCTCTTGTATACCACCATCGGAAGCTTCTAGCACTCTCAGAAGGAGACAAACCTTGTAAGTAATGTACCTTTTTGTTTTACTTTTATTAAAGATATAAACTTGTTGATTATATTCAAAATGTCATCAACTGAATAGAACACGAGGTTAAAAAGATTCATCAAGGTCAGGTGTGTTTATGATTTTAAGCTATGAAGCATTGACTCCCGACACAATACTCACACTTACATGTAAACTTCAATAATAATTTAAGAAAGTAGAAGTGATTGAGTGTAACTACATGTGTGTGACAGTGTCGGACTCTAGACACGTCTTTAATCTGAAGTGTCAGTGCTATATAGATCTTACCAAGCAAGGGTTTTGTTTTCTTCTTCAATGGAGAAAAGAACTTCAGTCTAATTATTGACTCAATTGTATCACAATATTCAACTAGCTATAGTTGTATTTACCTCTTCTACTATGGTACTAAAGTAGTGCCATTTTAAATTTTGCAGATGCTATTAAAGTTTTTGAAGATGGTGATTTGCAGACACTTGGCTTGCTAGACTATGACAAGAGATTAGGCCATTCCTTCACTGCTCATCCAAAAGTTGACCCATTTACTGGTGAAGCAATCTTTAAATAAGTGATTAAGTTTATTTGAGTTTATCTACTACCATCATTAAATAAATAATTAAGTTTATTTGAGCTTATCTACTGACATAAGCAGTTGTGAGATTGGTTGAGAGAGTTTATGGATCCAACTTATGACATGTTCATAAGCTGTTTTCAACATAATTTTTTATAAGGTCTCCAAGATAACTTATGAAAGCAACTTATAACCTATATGAAAATAGTTTGACTTTTTTATTTTTAATCTTTTGTTATAGAAATAACTTAATACACAAGCACTTTATTAAGATGTTTATCCAAACAGCGCTTAACGGAATAGTAATTCTGGAGGAAACTGGTCTGAACAGATATAATAATGGAATACTGCTGATACATTATTTATTAATTCTTTGTTTATGAACTTCTAACAGAGAGTAGTTACAAAGAAATACAATTAGAGAGGAGACTAGAATGGTAACTGCTAATAACCACCTAGGAATTAGATAGCCTAGTCTCTCCCAACCTCCCAATACATAAAAAATACCCAATCGCCTCTCTTTTCCCTTTCAGTCTATATTTATAATACTAACTTCCTAGAAAAGTTTATAACTTCATACAGCAGTTACTACTTACTACACACAATATATATATTTATTAATAATAAAATGAAATAAATGAAATTGCCTACTAATACTACATAACTTCTGCTCAATACTAATATGATTTATATGCTTATTTCTAGCATAAGTCCTGGTAACAAGAAATTCCTACAAATAATTTTCCTATTTGCAGGGGAGATGTTTACATTTGGATATTCACATACACCACCATATATCACATACAGAGTAATTTCAAAGGATGGTTACATGCATGATCCTGTACCCATAACAATATCAGATCCCGTCATGATGCATGACTTTGCCATCACAGAGAATTATGCAATATTTATGGATCTTCCTCTGTACTTTAGGCCAAAGGTATTGCATGTGTTTTGGTCACATGATCTTTGTTTATATTATTGTTAAAAATAACGCTTTGCTTCCATAATTCCCATATGAATCTTGAATTGTTGATTGTAATCCATTTTTCAGGAAATGGTGAAGAATAAGACATTGATATTCTCTTTTGATTCAACCAAGAAAGCTCGTTTTGGTGTCCTTCCTCGCTATGCTAAGGATGAGAAGCACATTAGATGGTTTGAACTACCAAACTGCTTCATATTCCACAATGGTATGTTTTTTTGCTTTTGTTTCTCCTTAGTATAATATATTGATTGATATTTGTATTGTTAACCTGTTGTATCTTCTCTTTCAATCACTACTCTAACAAAAAATTCTTCATTTGTTTTCAATCTTTGTGCATTTGAATAAGTTTTTAGACCATTATTGATTATTCTAGGAATTATTTCTTGCTTATAGAAAGGTTCCTAACAATATTCTATATTGATGATTTATAAAACTCAACGATCAGTGAAATTGAAGTGCCCGAAGAAATTTTTACTTCTTTTGATTTTGAATTCATAGAAATGTCAAAGTTGAACGCAAGTTGTAGTAACATGAAAACCGCCACATGATAGAATAGGAGCATTGTATTACACTTGAAGTTAAACAAAAAAATCAAGCTTCAATTTGTGCTGTAAATTCTTTAATTCATCTTTTATGACTTATTTTTTGTCCCTAGCCAATGCATGGGAGGAGGAGGATGAAATTGTTTTGATTACGTGCCGCTTGGAGAATCCAGATTTGGACATGGTCAGTGGGGCTGTCAAGGAAAAGCTTGAAAATTTCAGCAATGAGCTGTAAAAAGACTCGTTCTTATATTTAATTTATCAATCAAATTTTACCGAGTGTTATTCTATATTTACACAGTTATTGAACTCTTTCCAGGTATGAAATGAGATTTAACATTAAAAGTGGTGAAGCTTCTCAAAAGAAACTATCAGCATCTGCTGTTGATTTTCCTAGGGTGAATGAAAGCTACACTGGCAGGTAAGCTTATTCTCTTTAGGTTGAAAATTAGGGTAGGCTAAATACTGAACTTGTATGTGCTGAGTTAGGATGGATTATACTTGAGTTAGACCAGAACCAGATCGTAAACCCAAAAAACGTTTCGATATGGTCTTATTAAGACCGGATCTAAGTAGGACGAGATCAAATTGATCAGAAGCATAAGCTAAATAATATTATATGATTATCATATATCAATACACAAGAAAAATAGATCAAGCAATCAGTAAATATTTCCATATAGGCTTTGATGTCGTTTTACTCTTCTATAATTTTTTGATGTTGCAGAGAAAAAATAATGATATATCACTCTTAGTTTTCTTTCAAACAAATGGAAATGCCAAAAAACTACAAAATAAAAATTCATACATGAGAATCGGTTAGGTAACCCAAAGATTAACCTGAATTTGACCCTAATCTGATATCGGGTCATAAAACGATATCTTACTCCATCCCTATTTTATGACATGATCAAGCCCTAACCCAAATGGCTCCAGAAGGGTTGAGTCACCATAGGTTGTGCTCCCCTATTAATCATCTGTCAATTCAATAGTTGTTATTTTATTGTCACATTCTTTTTCCTAACATGTTTATTTGAGAATGAGTGTAACAATCTATGATACACTGACACAAACACCTGTTATTTACTATTTTCATTTCATCAGGAAACAGCGATATGTATATGGAACCATATTAGACAGCATTGCTAAAGTTACTGGAATTATTAAATTTGATTTGCATGCGAAACCAGATTCTGGAGAAACAAAGCTTGAAGTTGGAGGAAATGTTGAGGGTCTCTATGACTTGGGACCAGGAAGGTTTGGCTCTGAGGCTGTTTATGTCCCACGCGTCCCAGGCACTGATTCTGAAGAAGATGACGGATACTTGATCTTTTTCGTACATGATGAGAATATCGGGTATCCATTTCCTCCACACACATAGCAGCGACTTTATGACATTACTTTTATATGCACGAGTTTTAATCAAAATCATTGTGCATGGCTTAGTTTACGCTTTTCTTAATCACCTTTTTTAAGAATGAAAATAAACATGGTTTTAAACTTCGATGCTGCAGGAAATCATTCGTGCACGTCATAGATGCAAAAACAATGTCAGCAGATCCTGTTGCAGTTGTAGAATTGCCTCAAAGAGTTCCATATGGTTTCCATGCTTTCTTTGTGACAGAGGTTTGTGTTACTTCATATTGCTTATTCCTACATTGCATTTCTTCTGCTATATTTCCTCCACAATATGAAACACCGACACATACACCGGACACAAACTGACATATAGACACCAATAATATATAATTTTAAGAAATTATAAGTGATTGAATATAATTTTGTGTTAGTGTCGAACACCAACACGTGTAAGATTCCAAACACAACTTCAATATGAAGTGTTGTGTTGGTGGTTCTATATAGCTCCACATTACTGGGAACGAATCACTATCTATTAAAAAAAGGAGTCTCTAAGTATGGCTCATTGAATCCTATATCAGATAGTGCCAAAATCTAGGAGGATGCACATATATTTGAGCATTCGTTGTCTCATCGATTTCTTACAGCTTTCTGTTTTAAAAGTTGCTTACATTTAAATGCATGCTGTTAATTTTTTTATGGCTCTATTCACAGGACCAACTGCAAGAACAGGCTAACTTGTAAACATGTGGACAACTTCATTGCACTATACTGCCTAAATATGTGTACACATCTTTCTACATATCGCAGAATATTTGTTTGGATATTCTAAGATGGAGTAGAGTTTCCATTTTATTATTTGCTAAGTGAACAAAACAGAATGAATCATGTTTATTCATATATCTTCTTATAGAAAATAATGGAACAATACTTATATATATTTTATTATTATAGTCTTGGACTTTTTATATAGAAAATGAAATTGAAGTAGTAGTTGTGATGTTAATTAACACTAATAATGACATAATCAAATTAAATAAAAATAAAGAAAATAAAATAATATTATGGAGAAATAAATCAGATTTTTCTTGATTCTTGTGCACTTTCTTATCTTTAAAATACTAATATTTTATTTATTATGCCGCTAAAATTTACTTCTCCGTCTCATTCTAATTTTTTTATTTGAGTTGTTTATATTTAAAAAAAAAAATTAGTTATGATGATTTTAATGATAAAATGAGTTTTATTTACTAAAATATTCTTATTAATGGTAGTTATATG
Organism: Cicer judaicum; assembly: GCA_037974835.1. NCBI lineage: Eukaryota > Viridiplantae > Streptophyta > Magnoliopsida > Fabales > Fabaceae > Cicer > Cicer judaicum. The sequence continues at coordinate 10,082,353 of JBBPBS010001102.1, read as the reverse complement.
AGATGAAATACAATAAATAAAAGTATATTAAAAGTATATTAGTGATTTTTTTTTTAATCTTTCATTAGTAATATAAAAACAAATAGATATTACAAATTAAACTACTCTCATTCCCCAGCTAGGGAGATGAAGGTATATAGTCACTTGCAAAATCTACTCTCATTCCCTAGCTAGGGAGATGAAGAAGGTATATAGTCACTTGCAACAGTAATAAGTCAATAATTTCAAACGGAACAAAAGTCTTGCATATAAGCACCATTCAAAGATAATGTGTGTAGAAAGAGAGATAGGATAAAATAAAGCTTTTTGTGGAGTAAATATATGTCATACACAAGTGATTCTTCTATGTAAAGTTCACAAACCAAAGTGATATTTTTGTTTTATTTCTCTGACCCATTTTACAAATGGACTTGTAAAGAGAAACACAAACAAGGGGAGACCAAACAAAGCATAATGTCACTGGTCTTATCACTTCAATCTAACTAACTGAGCCAAGAATGATTTGCCTTTTGAATTACAGCACCATAAGTTGGATGAGGCAAAGCCCTTTCATCTTCACCTGTAATATACCAGACATATATATGTAAGAATTGAGATAAATTATATTAAACTTTACTATCATGTACTCCCTCCATCTCATATTATTTGTCTTTTACATAATATTTAGTTGCAGGAGGAGAAAATCAATTTATAAAATTTTAGATGCAATGACTAAAATATTGTTACATTAATTGCAATATGATATGTTGTAAAGATGTAAAAAGCAAATTAGCATTTTCTCTCTATTAAAATGGACCTGGACTGGATCCCCTATAGCAGACATGCTCTCTAAATTAAATGGTCCCTATAACTGCTGCACGATGCAGCTACTATAGAGATCCAAACACCTATTAAAATCCCCTTCCCTTTGTGGACAAAACGAAAATAGTGTTATTTTTGCTCCTCTCAATCAAGCACAATATCTCATTAAATATCTTTCGTGCTTCATATCTCATTTTAACAAAATCTTATAGAATAATGATATTTTGACACAAATTTGACAATAGTTTAGATGGTTAATATTGTTCATTAACAAAGTGGATGGTTAATGAATATAACAAAGTGTTGCAACTCATTAAATATCAATTGAACTTCATTAACCACAATTTTCAAGTGTTCAAATATACATACATATCCATTAACCATCTACGTCAGGTTCAAATATACATGATTTTTAGGTGTTAAAATATACATAATATCTATTAACTTAAAGTTTTTGTTCAAGTATACACCTAAAATTCGTGGTTAATTGTATTAAATAGATGACTAATGAGTTGAGATACCTTCTTATCTTCATTAATCATCTACTGAGCGTAAACAACCATTTATTTAAACTGTGTTGACCACTTAAATTATTGAAATTTGTTGTCAATTTAACATAAATCTAATTGCATTTAGAAAGATGAGAAGGATTAATTTGTGAAATATAAATAAGTAAGGTATTATGAAGGGTATCATTGGAAAAATAATCAATATTTTTTACCATCTAGTTTATAATATCTAACCTGTTGCTGTATGGTTGAGGGAAGGGTCATTTAATAGCACCGTTGGGGCTTCTTTCTTGACCAAAGAAATCACCCTCCTGTTTTCCATTTGCCTGTGAATGGCATAGTGTTGTAAAGCCATTACCATCATGGTAACCAATGTTGAAACCCTGCATTTTGTGCATGGACTGTGATGCATTTGATGACCCTTGATTCCCATTGTTTCCTTTATCAAGGGTAACATTAGAATCGTTATGTTCGAGCTTTTTCGTATTGAGAAAGCGACCACCGTTGCCCCTTGCTCTTCTCAAAGCGTGTAGGTGACGCGACTCGTGAAGATATGGCTGTAAGAATTGAATGATACAGTTGTGACTATGATCAAATCTATACAAATGGTCAGAAGTGTAATTTTGTGGATGCAAAATATTCACACATCAACACCTTACTAGTAGTGATATATGGTTAAGCCTTAAAAATATTCATGATATTTCATTTTCACCACTACTTGACCATAATCACGTGTGAAGAAAACACAATGCTAGGGTTGTTGGGGGAGAGGAACAACAACGAGCCAAATGTTTCAGGATTCACAAGAGATTTTGATACATCTTAATCCAAAATCTTAAAATATTAAGTATATGTGTCACCCTTCTTATATATCTATCATTTAGTTCATTTATAGTCGATTTGATATTTAACCACTTGTATTTGAACCCGACAAATATCACATTTAATTTCTTTTTTTGTAAGTATTCTACGTAGTAGTAGTAGTCCTTTTGGTCTTAAATATAAACAAAAAGTCAAATGTATTTGGTTCAAATATAAATAAATTCTACCTTTTTTACTTATATTATTAGACAGAGTAGTTCATTTTAATTGTACTACCATCTAGTCATCCACTATATGCCTCTTCTAAACCCTTTTTGTGTAACATGAAAATAAAAAACTGAAATTTCCTTCCAGTGATTTTTGCCTAAAAAAGTACTCAGGAAGTTAGTTACTTATAATAATATGGAACCTATATGAGTTATACTAAAGAAAATTCTCCATATTGCCTAATATAAAACTGTTGAAGTGCTTTTCCAAACTGCTTATAATCTTTTTGAAAAGTTGGTCCCTGATACCAACAAATACACAAATATGGTAGTCAGTATAAACATTTGGATCTTGTCAAATTTTCTACAAACACCATATGTTAGGATTCGGATTCCCTGCAGTTGTATATTCACGTGGTAAGGCCATTAATTTGCGATCTAACGGTTCGGATTCTGATAAAAAAGTACTGATCTTGGTAGTTTCACACACTATTAGATCTCAGCCGTACATTTCAGTCGACGATCCAATTCAGCTACTGTGTCCACAAAGTAATTGTGTGAAATCCGATTCCCATATGTTCAGTGATATACTTTTTTCATTTGGCTTATATGACCTTTTATTAAGGGTCATAGAGACTATGATTACATAAACCTCATTCAAGTAGTAACCTATTACTTTAAAGGGTCATATTAGTCGCTATAAAATTTTATTTTCAGTCCCGGTACAAAAATTAACATTTTTTAGTCCCTATAAAATTATTATGCTAACATTTTTGGACCTTGTTAGAATGTCAAACGTATATTTTGGAATGACTTTTCTATAGACATGTTTATAGCTTTGTAAAAATTTCCTCCACAAAAATAAAATCCAAAATTCGATTTCTAAGTCCATATTTTCGTCACTTTTATCTTGGGTTTATGACATTTAAGAATTCATATTAAGTTAGAAAATTCTAAATTTTTATGGATACATCTTTTATAATATTTTAAACGTTCTTGCAAAAAATCATTCAAAAATTTAAAAGTTCAAGGACAATTAAACATGTTTCTTTCTAACAGGGACTAAAACTGTTTGCAGGAAAAATTTGTAGGACTAAAAAATGCAGTTTTTTTACAAGGACTAAAAGCAAAATTTCAAAAATTTGTAGGGACTAAAAATCCTACTTTAAATGAATTTAGTTTTGCAGCCATTTTTTCATCATATCAGTGATAATCATTTAGATATATCAGTCATACCTTTCTAACTTTAATCGCTTTCTTTTCGAGCTCGGCCTTAGCACGCGACTGTCTTCGCCTCAAAATACCATGATACTGTTTTGCATTGACATAGACAGGTTCCTCTTCCATTTCAAGTGGCAAAAGCATTCTAGCATGATGATGCATTCTGTATAGCTTCTGAGGGTTCATCTACCATCATGCCAATAGCAGCTCTTAGGACTCAGTAAATTAGCAACTGAGCAGTATTACATTTACTTGGTTCAACAAGAATGAAGTCAGAAGAAACTAACTACAAATATTGATATTGATATTAATACTAATCTACATACAATTAAGGACATGCAAGTAATCGTAAAAACCACAAATAATCTATATTTTTACCAAAATAATACATGATAGCATACCATAGATTGTTGTCCATAAGTAGTCAAGATTTGACCAAACTGTGCATTTGAATAAGGGGATGTTAAAACCTGCAACACATATTGAGGAAGATTACAATCTTTATATTCACTTCAAAGATATAGTGCAAAATGTAGTTCCATGCTCTCCCTTCCCCACCTCCCAATATAAGCAATAATAAGAAAACAAAGGAAAATATATATATTTTTTCTAAATTTGGGAAGGGGGTATTGTTATTTACTAAAGTAATACTAACAGTCATTTTATAACTGTCTTCGAGGGGGGTTGAACTCTATCCTTACAAGGCGCTCTTTGACACCTCATGAACAAAGGAAAATAAAATTGTCATGATATGGGGGAGATTTATGAGTTATAAACTCTTTAGACCACTGCAAAGTATGAGATAAAGTTCATGATGCCTACATATCTTTGTAAAATGTAACACTAAAGGTCTTACAATTGAATGACCATCAAGTTCTGTCTGCAAATTTGTATTCAGGCATTTGTCCAGGGTGAATGCGGTTGACGACAGGGCACGTTTGATGTTTCGGTGCTCCTTAGCAACATCCCCACCTGAAACCAGTAAGACATTTATTTCGTGAATATCATCGTATACATATACAACACAATGCTAATACATGTAAAAGACAGATTTACTTTCTGGTGTGAATTCTCAGTCTACCATTCAAAATTCATCATTGAAGATACAGCTCCCTCACTTTGAAAACACAATTAGAATGTCATTTTGAGTGAGTTTTCCATCAAAAGGTTACTTGTATTGTCTAAAATTTTCTCTTAATTATGAACAATCGTAGTAAATGGGAAGGGGGGCTTGAAATGCTTAATTCTATATGTTCATTTAGATGAAAAAGTCCAATTGGTTTGGAAAATCTGGATGGCAAAGTGCAATTGGCTTAAAATGATGTGAACTCAGTCTATCATAACAGATGAATTTGACCAACATTACTTTGATCCAAGTGAAATTAGACTTTAATCCCTTAAGCAAGGTTCAGATTCGATCCTTGTGGATTATAAAAAACATGGTTGGCAGGAGACACCTCACTAAAGGTGGTTAGTCAGGTTCTCCAACAGAGGCCAAGCTAGTAGAATACTTCACATCAATAACATGGTTAAATAAGACAGACGGATTTGCACAACTAACACAAGCATGCTGGCCAATTCAAATTTAGAATTAAAATAAAAATGTGTATCGAAAATATGTAAATTATCCAAAAATAGATTATAAACAAGCAAAAGTCTAAAAAGGTGTCTAAGGACAGACACCTGACTTATCAGTTACAGAAAGTGAAGGAGAAACCAAAGGCTGCCTTTGTTTATTGATATCAACTCCATTAGCCTCTGAATATGTGACACCATTCAAGATTGAACCATTTAGCTGATCAGCTGAAGATGATTTGGAGGCATTTTCAATTTCCCCTACTCCAAGCCACCAAGGCTGATGATGAGAGTAAATGGAAGATGGCAACTGAACCTCTTCACTATGCTTTACTCCAAAATCATCAATTTCAGGTTTCTCTGGCATGCTTTCACAGGTTTTCCTTGGAACTAAACAAAGATACAACAAATTCCACATCACAAATACACAAAAACATATTAATAATTTAAAAGAGTAAATATCCAAACATAATAATAATTTAAAAGAGAATATCCAAATCAGTCCTTGAAATTTTAGGACTATATCAATCTAGTCTCACACATTATTGATATTCTTAAATAATCTCTGAAATTGCAAAATTTTAATAAAGTTTTCCCTTTGTTGGTATTTGCTTGAATTAGATGACATTAAGAGATGAACTTGATTAATATTTTGTAATTTGATGGATCATTTTGTGTGTTTACTCAATTTAAAATTCCAAAATTTTATTAGAAAAAAGATGCTCAGGTTTAATAATCTGCTGCTTACTCCATTACAAAGCTGAATCTGTTAAATAAATTGAACACTTACCCTACACTTATATAAGCTTAAAAACATTTGCGCTTGATCAAGCTCTGTGTTCTTTTGAAGTTGTAATTTGGTTACTATATTGTATGAAAACAAAGTGAAAATTAAAAAATCAAAATTTGTTTTTGCTACATTCATGCCAACTAAATACACACTGAAAAGAAAATCCCCATTTCTCATAAAGGAGAAAAAAAATGCAAACTAAGAAACACCCTTTTGAAATTTGAGGCCAAATTTGAGTCAAAACTACAAATTTGGTGACTTAACAGCATAAAGTCATAAACTTTTGAAGAACTTACTGTTGGGAGCTTTGGCTTTCAAAACCTGAATTGCATTGAGGTGATACAATGGAGCATGATACATTGAATTGGTGAAGAATATAATAATAACAAGCAATAATTTTAAGAACTTTTTTTAATCTTATTTTTTTATTAATAAAAATTTAAATTAAGAGATACATCAACATTCAAAATTAGAATAACTACTAACATTTCTTTCGAAAAAGATTTACCATAAAAGTTATATATAATTTATCAACAAAATTTCAACTTCGAACTCAAAATACATTGATTATAAATAAAATGTCTAATATGGACCCATTTGTTAAAGATTCTAAATAATACTATAACAAATGCATTTTATATATGTCAATTTCAATTAATTGTGTTTATTGAGAAAATGAAAATACAAGAAATATATTTTATTATTTTTCTACTTCACGCAAGGGTCTTTATCCTTGACTAATGTCTCCCCTTTGGAAGAAAAGCAAAATAAAATAAGTAACCATAATTACCTAACTTAATTGAGTGTAATGTAAGAACAATGATGTGTTGAAAAAAATGGTCCCTCTTAACTCATTTTCTTTATTTTAGAATGTGACATCACGAGAAACATTGTTTAAGAAGTTTGTCAATCCTTATCCTTCTTGTTACCTAGTACAACATATAATATAGTATATGAAATGATGAATGTATCACATGGATAAGAAGAAATGAATAATAATACTTAAAAATTCATGCTTGATTTTCAATGCGGCGTCTAGCTTTTAGTTCTACGACATTATCATGATTAATATCTGCTTATTTTGTTTTTAACCATTTTTTTTATATTCAAAATTTAGTTACCTCAAGATTTTAACCTTAATAATTCAAAATTTATTTGAGAGTTAAATAAAGTCTAATAAATAATTGTTTTAATCATGTTAATTAAAATTAATCTAAATAATTAATCTTTAATTTATTAATCAATTGAGTTGAATTATGGCAACTTTGTTTAGTCTATTGGCACTAAGTGTAGCTTGTATATCATGCTACAAATTTGGTACAAAAGAGTAAATTCATGATTTTGGTTGTTAAAAAGTTAAATTTTTTAAATAGATCTCTTAACTAACAAATATTATTTAGTTGTAATTTTCATTTGATAGATATGTTATGCACATAATTAGTTATTGTTTAGTTTTATTCTTTCTCTCAAATTATTAAACTACAAAATAATGATGTGATATATTTTAATTTTTAAGTGACATCACATACAATTGGATGATGAACAATTATCAATACTTATGATATGATATTTTAATGTTGCAAATGATTTAAGTATATTCATAAAATTTTAGTTTAACTGCTACAAATTTGATATTATTAGACTGAATGTCATGTTTCAAATTTGTATCGAAGAACTCACAATTATGTACAAATATTTTTACTATTTCATCTACGGAAAAAAATAATGTAAGTGTTAATATTTTAGTGATTTTTTTGTTTGTAAGAAAAAATAATATAAATTTAACAAGAAAATATAATAATTACTAAGAAACACACATTTATATTTAATTAAGTTTGAAAATTCAATAAAAAAAGATGGTACAAAAGATTAATTATTGAAATAACACAACAAAAATGTCATGGAATACATATTCTAATTTATCTATAAAATGGATACGATTTTCAATACATAACTTTTGTTCAATACATAACTTTTGATGATCTTTGTTGATGTGAAAAACTAATTTCAAGATTAGTTCTACATGATTGCTTGAGTAGGTCCTCATAGATCCAAAATCTAAAGTTCTACATTACCTACAAAATTTACAAATTCATACGGAAGAGTCTATTATAATATAACAAAGAAAAGCATGATATTGAAATGAATGATTACTTACTAGTAGTTGTGTCACGATTGATTTCAATATCTAAAAACCCGTGATTCTAGAATGTTGAAGTAGTTTTCACATGAGGTAGGATAGTCAACGAATATTTTTTGAGGAAATGGATCCATTAAAACATTAATGACAAAAATATCATGTCCATAATACTTAATGGTAATGAGATGATTAACATGAAATCTATAATGTTGTCCAAGCTGAGAAAGCAATAGCATTGGCAAAGCAATAGGAGGAAAAATAGTGAATAAAGTCCTTGTAGGAAATGGTAACACCTTGGATATTGAAGGATGTCTCACTATGTCTCTGTGTCCCAAATTTTTCAACAAAGGTTCCTTAATTACACTACATGGTGACAAACCATCATTACCATAAGTAGCCTAATGTCACCATATTCTTTCTGGCTTTGGACATGTTTTTTTCTGCCTACAACACTGTTCATGAATTCATGGTACGTGTTAGCCACACTACACTACCAAGTGGTACAATTATCTACGTTGTTGGTCCAACTGGTAATTTTTTAAAACTATCTAGTAAACAATAGGTTTCACTTAATAATTTGAACCGCAAGAATTTCGATCTCATTGTATCATATCATAATCAGAGTACAAAAAACGCCAAACAATCTACTTTAAAGTGACTCTTTTAGAATTTTAAATGACTATAAATATCAAATTGGTTAAATATTGTGGATCTATATTATACTTATAAATAGTACGACGTTACGTTAATAAAATTTAATTTTTGCATATATACAAACACTCCGTAGCAATTTTGCACAATATGTTACAGAAGACAACTTCGCCAACCTTGTTCTCTCAAGACACAACAGTAAAAAAATTATTTGTTTAGTCATCACTAGGGACAGGCCATCAAGATGCACAGTTGATTGGCAACAATTTTCTTCTTTGAATCGGTTCAATTTCTGAAGATAAAATTTGTTTTAAGTTTGTCAAAAAATATACAAGTCAAATGTATCTTTAAGGTTGAATCTTAGATATTTTAGATGTTATATTCTAATTTTTTTTCTTAATTTAATTTATGTGTATTAATTATTATGAATTTGTATTTTTGTTCTTTTCGTATAAAATCAAATTTATTATTTTTTTTCTACTTGCATGCTCTCTCCTTCTATATGTTATAACAACTGAACTACTAGAAAAATTCATTTTAACTGCCAAATTTAGAGTCGGCTCCGACTCCGACGCTCGTTAGCGTTGGTCAAGCAGACGATAAAGTAGCAAACTATTTAAATTTTTTACAACATTAGCGTCGACTGGATTGACGCTAAGTAAAATAAGAGACGTTAATTTATTTTTTTAATATTTAATATTTAATTTTAATATGTAGCGTCGGTGTGGCCGACGCTAAGGTTATGATTTTTAAAAATTTAGTTTTTTAATATCATTTGAAAATTAATATTATACTTTCATCTCAGAACTCTCACTTCATCATCAACACTCATCCCTCATGTTTTTCCTTTAACCCTAAAATGTGAACTCATCACCAGCCTCTTGTGACCGCATCACTGTTTCCATCACGTCATTCACTCTCGCGCATGTCACCCAGTCTGAACCCTAGCTCTCGAACCCGTCACCCACTCCGTCCTTGCTGTCAAGCTCAGCCTCTCGTCGTCGGATCACTTTTTCCCTCGCCTCACCATTTCCCTCACTCTCAGTTTCGCCGTCTCATTGTCGTCTCTAGTCAATTCTGAATGTAAGTGTTGTCGTCTCACCCTTAGTGTTGCAGTTTAGGTTTTATTGCATTTCATTTGTGTATTTGTTTGGACAAAATGTGAGTTCGAATTTACAAAATCTACTCAGATTGTTAATGTTATTATTGTTGATTCTTGATTGTTAATTTCAATCGTGCGATTCTTGATTTTTTTAATTTAGGATTATAATGTAAGGAAATGTTAATTTCTTCCTAATTTGATTTTGTTATTACTGCAATGTTCATACTGATTTAATTATTTCTGCAATGATCATATTGATTATTACTGTTTCTTGAGAAAGTTGAGGTTGAAAGAACAAGAAAGATATACTGCAATAAATCATATATTTTGGAAATAACTGTTTATTTGAGTTTTGTTGATGTTTGACATTATTTTTTTGTTTATTTATGTTGAGTGTTTACAGTGGTACCCTCTGAATTTTGTCATTGGAAGTTCATTCCTGATTTTCCTTTTGATTACAAGATTTTTGGTAAGTAATAAAATATTTCTCATATCTAAATTTTCCATTACTATAGTGCCTATGATTTTAATTAAGTTCTCTGACTATATTTTCTTGACTAACTTTATTGACTTTAGCGTCGGCTATCCGACACAAATATTTTTTAAGCTGACGTGGCAACAGATATAAGTAGCGTCGGATGTTTTGTATTTTGTTGATAGCGTCGGCCTAACGTAGGCTCGACCGACGTTATATTAGCGTCGGATTACGTTTGACCGACGCTATATATTAACTTCGACCGTTTTTATCTAAATCCAACACCGACGATAAATCAACGTTAGCGTCGACTGTTTCCTTGTTAACGTCGGTTGTTGGCCGACGCTAAATATAGTTTTTCTAGTAGTGATTTTAAAAGGTTAATACTGTGAAAAAAATCTAATAGTTACAACAATATTATTAAAATCATAAAATATTTGAAACACAAATGAAAGATCAACTTAATAAACTTAATAATAAAAAGATTAAATAAGACCTACAAAATTATTAGAACACCAACAAAAGATCTAACAAATATTTAAAATACTAACAAAAAATCAACTTAACAATTAAAAACTAAAATAAGACTTAATAGATTCTTGAATGATCAACAAACCAATTTAATAGCTAAAAAGTTATAGAAAACTTAACAATTATTTAAAAGACGGACAAAAACTGACTTAATATTTAAAAAATTAAATAAGACTTAACTTAACAAAAATATAACAGACAAACGAAAAATCAAACTTAACAATTAAAAGGTTAAATAATACCTAATAAGTTATTTTAATACATCAAATTTCTTTGATATAAATTTACTTATATTTAACATTTGAGTGAACACTTCAAAGACTAACAAAATATAGACTTAACACTTAATTTTATATTTTCTAATAAGTTATTTTTAATTTGATAATTTGTTACATATTTTTAATTTGGGAGAGTTATTTATAAATTAATTCATATTTTAATTCTTATTTTTAATTTGGAAGAGTTATTTTTAATTTTATAGTTTAAGTTTTCTTTTAAATCACGACAACTTTTGGTACATATAGTTTAAAATTCATATTACATACTAATATAAACTCATAAGTTCGTTGGGCCAAATATAAAAAAAAAATTATAATAATAAAAAGTGGATGTCTTTTCCTTAAAAAAATAAAATTGCCACAAAAGAAATATACAAGTTTCCCTTCTCTCATCTCAACCGTCCACTTATTTTGTTGTTAAATCGATGAGTATAACCTCGAGTTTTATATATATGTATCCTTTTTAATTTTTTATTTCTTAAATACCCCACTTTTAAATTAATTTCTTTAAATGCTTTACTTTTTGTTTTAATAGAAGTCTTTATTTGGAGAAGCTACTTCTTGAAGAGGAAATATTTTTATGTCAATAGGAAGTCGTTTTTCGGGGAAGCGACTTCTAAGTGCGTTTTTTTTTCCTCTTTAAGAGGTTGTTTCTCCGAAGAACGACTTGACGAGACCATAAAAGCATCTCCAACGGTGAACTCAATATGGGTTCATTAAACGGGATCTATCGTGTCACGTTATCTTGAAATACTCATTCATTTTTTACTCTAACGGTGAACTCAAAGTTTTATTAAATACATTTATTATTATTAGTAAATTAATAAATAAATAAAAGGCAACCGTCATAAAAGTATCTCTCCTTCTTGAGAGAATCCTGATGACAACTTGGCAGATCTCCAACAGAGAATTTGCCAAAACTGAGTTTTAGGTTACTACACACTGGCGCGCGAACTCATTTGCCAACCGTTGGAGATGCTCTAATGCAAAATAATTTTTTACTTCTCCGTACTAAATGCCACAATTTATGACACATTGTGACAGCAAAATGTGTTAATGGACAAGCAAAGGTTTAAGATGTGATCAACTGGGCTATACTAACAAACCTCAAGCAAACTAGAGGATTCCTTGGCTTAACCAGGTATTAGAGCTTTTAAAAAAAGTTGCATTCATATGGTCAAATCCAGTCACAGTGGCATTCAACAAGCTGTCACATCATCACCAGTACTAGAATTCCCTAACTTCAAGGAAACTTTTGTGCTTGAAACTGGTTTGTCCGACACAGGTGTAGGTGTTGTGTTAAGCTGAAATGGTCACCCTATAGCATTCTTCTCAAGAAAACTAACCCCTAGAATGCAGAAACAATCAGCTTATGCAAGGGAATTCATGACCTCAAACAAGAAAATCAAACAAACAATGAGCTCATCAAGGCTGCACATGGAGAAAACAAACATGACTCAATCAATGAAGGTCCATTTTGGAAGGGAAGGCTTGTAATCCCAACCAATAGTCCTTTAAAGAACCAAATCATGGTAGAACCCCAACCAGTTTAAACCTGTTCAATTTGTTAGCAAGCAAAGGCATTGAACACACTACATGCAGGATTACTACAGCCACTGCCAATTCCTCAACAAGTCTGGGAAGACATTGCAATGGACTTCATTACTAGGCTACCTACTATCATAATGGTAGTAGTGGACAGACCCTCAAAATATGGTCATTTTTTTTAGCTCTCAAAATTGATTATACTAGTAAATCAGTGTCTGAAGTTTTCATGAATAACATTGTGAAGCTACAGGGCATTCCAAAAATCCATAGTTTTAGACACAAAATGTATTTACCAACAAGTCTTGGCAATATTTGTTCCAATTACATGGCACCACTCTTGCTATGAGCTCTGCATGAACACAAACCCACCTCATTTGCAGGAACAACTTAAGGCCAGAGATGTATTACTCGATCAACTCAAATACCACTTATCAAGAGCTCAGCAGATTATGAAAAGTCAGACAAATAAGCACATGAGGGACCTTATACTACAAATAGGGGACATGGTGCTTGTTAAACTGCAGCCTTGTCGCAAAAACTTTGTAACCCTCAAGAAAAACCAGAGGTTTGGTATGAAGTACGTCAGACCCTTTCTTGTCATTGCAAAAATTGGTGCAGTTTCTTACAAGTTGCAACTGTCTAAGTCGGTCAAAACATACCAGTATTCCATATTTCTCAATTGAAACCATTCAACGGAGCTGGGAGTACTCCTTATATGCCTTTGCCTCTACTCACATATGAGATTGGTCCAATACTTCTCTCAGGAACAATCCTTGACAGTAGGACTGTACAAAAAGGGACTTAATGTATTTTTCAAGTATTGGTTAAATAGGTGGACTGTGGCATTTATGAGGCCACTTGGGAAGACTCAAAGGACATTCAACTGAACTATTATAACTTCAACCTTGAGGACAAAAGTTGCTTTTAAAGGGGAGGAGGGTATTGTTATATGCCCAAATGGCCCAAGTGGTTTATCCAACAGTAACTTAGCAGCTGACAGCACTAAATGAATCGATGAACTAAGGACAAAACGCTGCTGAGAGAGTTTGTTGAGGATCCAGAAATCCATGAACTAAGAAGGGGCTAACGAATTCGTTTTGCGAGCAAGAGTATTTCTGACGGTGGTTTTACTATATAAATGAATCTATTATATATATTTAAAACAGATTTTCGAATGTCAGGTCCTCACTTTCGAATGCCACCTCACCTTTGAATGCCACTTATACAAAAAAGCTAACGTGGAACTCTCATGTTTTCTCTCCTCTCAATCATATTCTCAATACTTAATCTCCTTTAATTCTACTCTATTTTTTCTCTTTCTTTCACAATTTCTTTCATACCTCTAAAATCTATTTGATAATATTATTTTATAATAAATTTATATATTATAATCTTATTTTACAATTATTTATAATTTATAAATTATTTTACAATTTGATAATAATTTATAATCTATATTATTATCAAATTATTTTATAAATTATTTTATAATAAATTGATAAATTATTTTATAATATTATTTTATAATATTATTAGTAATTTACCAATGATCATAATTTATATTATTAATCATTAAATTCAATAAAAAATAAAACTGACTAATCACTCCTAAATATCGACATAAATACTCTTTATCTAATAATATTATTTTATAATA